>JAAXCT010002225.1:0-87447 GCA_012490785.1 Eragrostis nindensis
AGAAGGCAATGCTCATATATGAATTGGCTCCTGTAAAGTGATCAAAATTTTTGAAGGATTATGATAGGGACCAAAGTGAGCCGTGTGTGATGGGCCTAAGGTGCCAATGGCTCGTATGTACTTCCAGAAACAGCACATGTTTATTGGCTTCAGGTTTCTACTTTTGTTGACATATACATATGCCCTCCAAGGACAGATAACAAACTAGTGGCAGCAAGAAAGTATAGATGATAAGTATGATAGCTTGATCAGGGTCAACCCTACTGTGTAATATAATAGTGCATGTTTGCAGATTTGTCTTTGCTGAAAGTGAAGAGAGATAAGTCCATTGTGCTGCAACAAATGTTGGATTCTACAAAGAGAGTATTTAATCGTATTTGCTATCAGGCTGAGCTACAATAGAGCAATCGAGGTAGTACTATGTTTGCCCTTGCATGTGATGCCTGGCTACGTGGCCTTATCATTTGGTGCTATATAATGCCAGACTATATGGCGTGTCTTGATCTAGACATTTGTCTCATCAACTTGAACATGTTTTGGATATCATGATATACTTGTCTATGTCCGTGCGTGTTGTGGAGTCCTTCTTCCGTAACAAATACCAGCGCCGGCAGAAGGCCTCCAATTCAGTTAGTGGCTAAGCTGTGTTTCAGGTGTTAAGTTGCTGAATAAGCGCCGGATAGGATATGTTAGCCGGCTGATTAGTAGCAGGATTAGTAGTGGGTTTGTTGGAGAGTGAACTCTATATGTTGGAGTCTCGTGAGTTAGTTGGGTAAGCAGAGATTGATCCTCAACTCAGAGCCTCCTAGGGAGGGCGAGTAGGCATCTGCCCCTGCTGTAATTCGTGTGTTCACCATTCAGTTCAATTCATAGTTCGACCATAACAACTTGGTATCAGAGACGACGATCCTCTGCCTGTGCTTTCCCCACGCCAATTCGCTTCCACATCCCCTGCCCATCGTTGCCGCTAAACAATCGCTACACCGCCACCATGGCCGGCGACGACGACGCCACCAACGCTGTCGTCACGGTCAAAGACCTCGACAAAATTGTCGAAAAGATGATCACCAAAATGAACGAGATCGGTGCCAAAGTCGACGCCGAGGCCGCCGCCAACAAGCTGGAAACCAGTCGCCTGGCCGCCTCCATCGCCAACGTCCAAACTCAGCTCCTCGACCGGCAGGGCAGGTTCGAGTCCTCGTCGGGCGATTCCCATCCACCGCCGCCGCCGCCATCTATCGTCCACAAGCTCCGCTTCCCCAAGTATGACGGCGCGGAAGATCCACTCGGCTGGCTCCACAAGTGCGAGCAATATTTTCGCTCCCAAGGCACGCCGGAGAACCAAAAGGTTTGGACGGCATCGTTCTACCTCGATGCCGCCGCAAGTCAATGGTACTATCGCCTGGAGAAGAACCGTGGCGGCGCACCGACCTGGCCGGAATTCATTGACAGCGTCAACAAGCGCTTTGGGCCGCCGGTTCGCAGCAATCCTCTCAGTGAACTGACGCAACTGCGGCGCATGGGCTCCGTCGAGGAGTACCAAGATCACTTCCTCAAGCTCCTGGCTCGGTGCGACTTGCGTCACCGAGCGCCAGCAGGATCGACATCTTCACCGCCAGCCTCCGCAATCCAGATGCGCACGGACGTGGAGATACAACGGCCGGAATCGCTTGACGACGCCATGGCGCTGGCGAGATCGTTCGAGCGCCGCCTTCAAATCGAGGACGACGAACCGCGGACGCGCCCGGCCTCACGCGCGACACCGCGACCGTCAGCATCATACGGCGCGCCGGTCAAGTCGTCCACATCATCGCCGAGCACGCCATCGCCAACCCCGGCCACGGCGACAAAGGAGGGCCAATCCGGGGGGCCACGCATGGTGCGCCTCTCGCCAGAGGAAATGGCGCGCCGCCGACTTGAAGGACTCTGCTTCAACTGCCCCGAGAAGTTTTCGCGTGAACACTTCAAAGTGTGCACCAAAAAGGGGATCTACTACATGGAGGTGCTTGACACCGACGATGGCGGCGCCGCGACATCAGAGGACGAGCTGCAGGTGTTGTTGTGCGCCCTCACCGGCATCCAGACGACATCGACACTACAACTCGCCGCATCTGCTGCCGATCACGGCCTCGTCGCGCTAGTCGATTCGGGCTTCACCCACTGCTTCATCAACACGGACACCACGCGACACATGGGCCTGGTTCCTGAGGCGCGCCCCGGCCTCACCGTCGGTGTCGCCAATGGCGAACGCGTCGCCTCCGACGGCGTCTGCACAGTCGTCAAGGTCGTCATCGACAAGGAAGAGTTCAGCGTGGACCTGTACGCCATCCCTCTCAGCGGGTTCGAGCTGGTGCTGGGTTGCGATTGGCTTCGCACTCTCGGCCCCATCATCTGGAATTTTGAGCGCCTATCGATGGCGTTCTGGCGCGACGGTGCCCTCGTCCGTTGGCTGGGAATCAATGCTCCGCCGGTGCCCCGTCTCGCCTCCACTGAGCTGATCGCCTACATGAACCTGCTACTGGCGGAATTTGCGGATCTCTTCACCGCGCCCGCGGGCCTGCCTCCGCAACGCTCCTTCGACCACCGCATCCATCTCTTGCCGAACACAGAGCCCGTCGCCGTCCGGCCGTACCGCTACGCCCAGCTGCAAAAGGATGAGCTCGAAGCTCAGTGCGCCGCCATGCTAGCGCAGGGCATCATCAGGCCGAGCACTTCGGCGTTCTCATCGCCGGTCCTGCTCGTGCGCAAGAAGGATGGATCGTGGCGCTTCTGCGTTGACTATCGTGCCCTCAACATGAAGACGGTGCGCGACAAGTATCCCATCCCCGTTGTCGAGGAGCTGCTGAACGAGCTCAAGGGCGCCATCTTCTTCACCAAGCTGGATCTGCGAGCGGCTATCACCAAGTGCGGATGCATCCGGACGATGTGGAGAAAACGGCGTTCCGCACCCACCACGGCCACTTCGAGTTCTTGGTCATGCCTTTCGGCTTGACGAACGCGCCGTCGACGTTCCAGGCACTGATGAATGAGGTCCTTCGCCCCTTTCGTCGTTGTGTACTTGTGTTTTTGGACGACATTTTGATCTACAGCAACTCGTGGGCGGAGCACCTGCAACATGTTCGGGCTGTGTTCTCGGTCCTTCGCGAACACGGCTTGGTACTCAAACGATCCAAGTGCGTCTTCGGTGAGCGGCGCATGCAATACTTGGGCCATGTCATCGCTGCTGGCGTGGTGGCCATGGACGACGACAAGATCGCGGCAGTGCGTGCTTGGCCATTGCCACGGTCCGTGAAGGCGTTGCGGGGATTCCTTGGGCTGACAGGCTACTACAGGCGCTTCATCCACAATTACGGCGTCATCGCCGCACCACTCACGGCGCTGCTAAAGAAGGAGGCCTTCGCCTGGTCACCGGCGGCCACCGAGGCGTTCACTGCCCTTAAGCTAGCCCTGACGTCGGGACCGGTGCTGCAGCTTCCTGACTTTCAGCGGCCGTTCATCGTCGATTGCGACGCGTCCGGCACCGGATTCGGCGTCGTTCTCCACCAAGGCCAGGGCCCGATCGCGTTCTTCAGTCGCACTGTCGTGCCTCAACACGCCAAGCTCGCCGCGTACGAACGCGAGTTGATCGGGTTGGTGCAGGCAGTGCGGCATTGGCGGCCGTATCTATGGACCAGCGAGTTCATTGTGCACACGGACCACTGCAGCCTCAAGCACCTGCTGGACCAGCGTCTCTCCACAATTCCGCAGCACACGTGGGTGAGTAAACTGTTTGGTTACAGTTTCCAGGTGGAATACAAGCCGGGCAAGCTGAACGCGGCGGCGGACGCGCTGTCGCGGCGCGATGAGAACGAGCCAGGTGCGCACGTCAACGCCATCTCGCGCCCGGAGTTCACGCTGTTTGACGACTTCCGCAAGGAGGCCGCTGAATTACCAGAAGTGATCGTCAAGAAAGAGCAGGAGATCGCTGGAGGCACGGCGAGCGCGGACTGGACGCTGCAGGATGGCTTCATCATGCACGAAGGACGTGTGTTCGTGCCGACGTCGTCAGCACTGTGGCCGCAGATCCTCGACACTGCGCACGGCACTGGGCATGAAGGAGTACAGAAAACTCTTCACCGGCTGCGCGCATCCTTCTACAAGCCCCAGGCCGCCAAGCTAGTGCGGGACCGTATCAAGAGCTGCCTCACCTGCCAGCGTAACAAGACTAAGCATCTTCATCCCGAGGGCCTCCTCCAGCCTCTCGACGTGCCGCAGTCCGTGTGGAGCGACATTGCCATGGATTTTGTGGAAGGGTTCCCCAAAGTGGGCGGCAAATCGGTGGTGCTCACCGTCGTCGATCGGTTCTCCAAGATGGCCCACTTCATACCCTTGGGTCACCCGTACACGGCGCTCACAGTTGCTCAAGCCTTCTTCGACAACATCGTCAAGCTCCACGGATTGCCATGCTCAATTGTGAGTGATCGTGACCCGGTCTTCACCAGCACGCTCTGGCAAGAGTTGTTCGCGCTCTCCAGGATCAAGCTTCGCCTCAGCTCCGCGTTTCGACCGCAGACTGATGGCCAATCGGAGGTCACCAATCGAGTGTTGGGTGTTTACCTCCGCTGTCTCGCCAGGGATCGACCACGAAGTTGGCTGCGCTGGCTACCGTGGGCTGAGTATTGCTACAACACATCATACCAGTCCACGCTCCAGTCGACGCCTTTCAGGGTGGTGTTCGGCCGCGATCCGCCCACCATGCTCTCATATGAGCCAGGCTTGGCCAAGGTAGTCATGTTGGACAAGCAATTGCTCCACCGTGATGAGTTCCTGACGGACACGAGGGAGCGTCTCCTCCAAGCGCAGGATTACATGAAGGCGGCGTATGACAAGGACCACCGCGATGTGGAATTCCAGGTGGGCGACTGGGTGCTGCTTCGCCTTCATCAACGCTCCGCGACGGCGATCAAGTCTACCAGCAACAACAAGCTTGCGCCACGCTACTACGGCCCCTTCCAGGTGATTGAGCGTGTGGGCGCGGTCGCGTACCGACTCCGGCTTCCGCCCAAGGCGCGCATTCATGATGTGTTTCATGTGGTGTTCCTGAAGAAACATTACGGCGCGGTGCCGGATGAGGTCATCGCTCTGCCTCATGTTGTCAATGGGCGCGCTGTTCCTGCTCCGGAAAAAGTAGTCCGCGCCAAGCCAAACAAGACGTCGTGGGATTTGCTGGTGCAGTGGGTTGGCCGCAGTCCAGCCGATGCGACGTGGGAGCCGTTGGAGGAGTTCAAAGCACACTATCCAGAGTTCAAGCTCGAGGACGAGCTTTTTGGTCAGGAGGGGGAAGTGTTGTGGAGTCCTTCTTCCGTAACAAATACCAGCGCCGGCAGAAGGCCTCCAATTCAGTTAGTGGCTAAGCTGTGTTTCAGGTGTTAAGTTGCTGAATAAGCGCCGGATAGGATATGTTAGCCGGCTGATTAGTAGCAGGATTAGTAGTGGGTTTGTTGGAGAGTGAACTCTATATGTTGGAGTCTCGTGAGTTAGTTGGGTAAGCAGAGATTGATCCTCAACTCAGAGCCTCCTAGGGAGGGCGAGTAGGCATCTGCCCCTGCTGTAATTCGTGTGTTCATCATTCAGTTCAATTCATAGTTCGACCATAACAGTGCGTTAATACGATGTGCGTAGTGCTTTTCTCCCTATGCTGCCTATTCGTCCTAGTAGAGTACAGAAGGAATTGTTAGTGTAACCTTTCGTTCAATACTCAAATATACAATCGAAGCATCTAAGACCACATCAATCGAGGATGCACGACAGAAGGAATTTTTAGTTCACCTCATCTTCCCCAGCTCGGGTTTCCTTTACTAATTTTGTTCTCTCTATGTGAATGTATACGAGCAATTAAAGTTTCAAGAGGGCAGCTTAGGAGAGAGAGATCAATCCCTTCAAATGGTGTCATTGACTATTTGTAGCTGCTTTTGCTCATGTGGCATACCACATGTGTGCACTTGCGTAGTGCATGCCTAGAATGCCTAAATAAAGTAAAACCACCTTTATAGACAGGCAGGGGTTTAAGTGAATTGGTATATATTACAAGTCGGGGTATTATTTATTAAACTGAGTGTAAAGTACAGCTGCCCATACTGCACAGTGCAGATGGATATCTAGTCGCTTTTGATAACTAGTTTAGAATGTCAGTGAAATACTGTTTTCTGATACAGCCCAAGAGCCCATATAGGAAATATGTTGCGGTAAGCCATGTAGCACAAGGGACCATTTTTGACAAAACTTCCAATCATTTCCTACAGCATATGCCACACATTATTAGTAAATGAATGCTGACAGCTGAGCTTTGGATGAAGATGATTCACATGACTGCTGGCAACGTTGAATTATGAGAAGGTGAAATATATGGGACTACAGTACAGATATCATGCTGCCAATTTTGGTTACGAGTGAGGACTTTCCAAGCAGCAGGAAAACTATTAAGGAAATTAAAAATTTGTTGGTTCTTCTGTCTTTCTTATGTGGGTGCTTTGGAGGTTATTAAAGCTTTCAATTGTTTTTCAAGGCAAATGGTCACCACCATCTTTCAACCTAAATATGCTGATTGCTTGATTCTTTACTGTATCGTAGCATGGAAAGACAGGACTGAATACTGAAACATATGAGGCTACATGCATCATAGCAGTCACCTCCTGTGGAAAGTCGCCATTCCAGAGCTGCATGCTCATAATAAGTCTTGCTGCTTTGTGCAGTGGAGTAGGATCTCTTTCCGCCTGAAATTAGTACAGAAGATGGAACATACTTCAATGCTTTGAAACGAAAACATGAAATGAAACCCGAACCTTTGAATTAACGCATTAGATATGTTCAGTTATTCTGGGGCTCAATATGCTTTCTCCCAAATGCCCATATATAGTACAATAGTAGTGTGTGTAATCACCTGTCCAGCTTTCATGAGTCCTAGCATTGCCCATGCAGTGTTCACTATATGTGACTTCTCTCCATCCAGATTCGTGTATTCCTGTTCAGGATTTGAATATGAACGTGCATATTAATGATGCAGCAAAGCAACACAGCCTCCATGAAACAAAATGTTATGCATTAATCGTGGCATAAGTTAACTTTACATTAAAAAAAAGATGCATAATTTCCTTAACCACATAATGATCAGCTTTTGCATTCTCGCTTTTGAAGGTACATATGAAACTACTCAGGAGACATATTACAGTTGAGGGTCCCTCTGTTGCCACTCATTTGCATGCTTATTTGATATAACAGGTTTCTGCTTTTACTCTGTTTTTTCCCCTACATAAGCATGATAGCTAATTTAATGCTGGTACCTTATGTTTCTGTTGAAGTCCCTATCTGATTTTAAGTTCTACTAGAAACACATTATCTTATGTCTGTGACTTGTTTGATGATGACCTGAAGCAGATCAAAGCATGTTTTCCATTGTCTTTGTTGCCTGTCAGCGCTAAAATGTGGTTAATTTGTGGTCCATCAATGTAATAAAGTATTTCATAAATAATTACCTTGGTTCTTGATGAAAGATGGCTCTCACCCCATCCACCATTCCTTAGCTGCTTTGATAATAGAAACTTACAGGCCTTCTGAATGCTGGTGCTATTATCATAGTTCTGTCCAACAGCAGTAAGACCCTCTATAGCAAACCATGTACCATATGTGAAACAAATACCCCATGATCCGAGCCTACAAATTAAGCAATTTATTAATCGACGAACGATGATTCTCAATTGCCCATATAGATATATGGTATTTTAACAATGTTTTGGAAACACTTCATGACATGACTTTGATTTTTCTTAACCATGATCTGTCCATTTCTTTTTTTCCTCCTTTATATGGTTTATGTTGTAGCAACTGATGTTGCTAAATATGATTCACTAGGATTCAATAGTATCATGTTATTCTTGTTGTTTTGTCATCTGTAATTTAATTTAGTTGTCAACCTACTGAAGACATTGCCTTGTTGTTTGGAGATTATGGACTTCCACTAGTTTATTGTCCTGGATTCCTCAACCACCCCCCCCCCCCCCCCCCCCCCCCTCCATCTAAATTGGGGTTTTGCAGTGCCAAAACTGAAAAACAACCCAAACAGTAGCATTTTGCAAATAAATAGTCCCTCCGTTTCACTTTAAGTGTCATTCTAGGAACCACTTTTTTCACATTAGGTGTCATTCTCGCTTCCCAATACAGCTCTCTCTCTCTCTCTCTCTGTCTCTCCACTGCTCATCGTTTTCAGCGTGCTCTCTACTTTTTCATCTCTCCTTAATTCTCATGATCAAGCCATAAACAACACTTAAAAAGGAACAGAGGAAGTAATTCTTAACACTCAATATTTGGATAGATTGACTTGGCACTTATATATTCTCTGGTAGTCAATTTGGAGTACTGACCATGAGCCGTCATCATTCTGTAACTTCTCAATGAATTCTGTAGACCTTTTGATGCATCAATCTATTTCATCTTTCCCATGCTCAGGGTGCTTCTCCCGAAACAATGTCAACGCTTGGATGACTGATGAGGTACACTCAACATACCTGCATTATGTTTATGATTCAAATCACAGGAGAGACTTATTGCTAAGAAAGTAAAATCCTTACTGATGCTCCACCATGATGTCTGTATATATCTCAGTCATGTTGAAATCTGTCATGAAAAAAAGGATGACCTGGTTATTTGATTTTCTAAATGTGTATAATAGGATTTGTGACAGTACTTTGCTTAAAATGACTCTTTTTTATAACCATGCTTGAGAATTCGTCTTGATAAAGATCACCTTTAAAATGTTGCCGCAGATTGAGTGTTGTTTACCATTCTATTACTTTTTAACAATAAGTGTTTACCATTGTATTTTCACCATGTTATGTGTGCCTCTTTCCATTACATCATTGCTCTTATTGTAGGATAACTGTGAAAAATCTGAATTTTGAATATTCTTAAAAGTTGTTATGTACAGTGTACACACATAATTGCCTTCACTGATATAGCCTTATTGAAATATGCCTTCTGATCTGCAAACAAAAATGCCAAATACACTACACTGCATTTCATTTACTACGCTCCAAGTGTCAGAAACTCTGAGCAGACACATTTGCCTTTTGATAACGGCAGGTTCGTTTTAATTATGTAAGACAGTTAATTCAAAGAAGTACATGCTATATAATAATGCAATGACGGTGCATAAATGCAGTTAACAGATAAGCAGGATATGGGAGCATTACCTCCATCCATGGATTTGTGCGAGCTAACTCCCAAGTTCATAGCCACCATTTGGATTCTGCATATAATTTACAATCAGAATATAGCTGGTCTCCTATATGCTCGAAGTCGATTTCACTAGAAATTCTGTTAGTTAGCTCAACATCGATATTTGCATGTGCTACTAAAAGTGGTGATTATTCTTTGGTCTTTGAAGCATATCAGGATCATTTGCTAAAGAGGATAATTATGGCTTATTGCAATTGCACATTACAGTAAAGTAATTTTGAATCACTACCAACTCTACCATGAACAGTATTTTGACTTTTTTTTCTACTGATATTCACTACCATGTCTCTATAGACAATATTTCGATTCACACCAAAGTATGTCATGAACAGTATTTCAATTCTATTATACTGCTTCTACTATCATGTCTTTATATAATGGCATGAACCTAGATATGGAAT
Organism: Eragrostis nindensis; assembly: GCA_012490785.1. NCBI lineage: Eukaryota > Viridiplantae > Streptophyta > Magnoliopsida > Poales > Poaceae > Eragrostis > Eragrostis nindensis. The sequence continues at coordinate 9,672 of JAAXCT010002225.1, forward strand.
GCAAAGTAAATTCTGAAGCTGTGCCTGTAAGGATAATAACACATTCACTGCATTATATAAGCGGCTGGTTTCCATCTGATCGCGTGCAGTATGTGGTGAAAATTTTGACAGTAGTAACAAAGCCTGAAACAAGAAAAAAGTGTATTACAATGAGCTGATAGTTTTGTTTTGTTAGTTATGGTTTAGAAGACTGGGTCCGGTGTATATGTGGGATGCACTCTTCCTCCTTATTCATTTTTTGTTTAGTTTCATAATATTATTCAGCACCAAGTAGATCTAGTTTGCTGTTCATTTTACATTTTGCATGCTAAATTTTATATCACACCTTAACAGCTTCTGCTGTGCAATCTGCAACTTGCCACCCCTGGTCTGCAACTTGGAAGGCCCATCCTCCTTTTGATATGTGACGATACTTGCTGCTGAAGTCTCCAGAAGGATTGTCCATGATCTTCAAATTCAAGTTAATAGAATTAAGCAATCAAGTTAAGAGAAATATGTGGACTGTAATACCTGGGAAGCTTTTATGAAATCATGTGCCTTTTTTAGGGTACTTCCATATTCTTCTGCAAAGCTACTTGCTACCATCGCTTGTACAGAGAAAGCAACATCCCATAGCTGACCAGCACAGGCCTTTGGATAAACAATAATACATATATCAATTTTTAGCACGCAAGTTGTTGCAGCCTGACAGAGTGTGCATAAAATGTGGTGATATCTAATTATGCTTATGAAAAAAGGATTCTAATGAAATGCTAAATTTACCCGCACTTTCATGCCATCTTCACCAACCCACAGGAAATCAGCAACTCTTGCCGCTTGAATGCATCTGAATTGGTATTTTCGACCCAACAGCACAACATGGATAATGCCTGAAATGTTTACTCCTAGTAAGTACGTGTAGTATTTTTCATTAGCGCTTGCTAAACTTTAAAGTGGCAGATGCAGATGTAATGAGAATATTAGTCATAAATATAATGTTTACCTTCTGCGCAGCACCGATGCAGATGTACTGAGAATTCTCATCTTCATATTTCAAGAACTCAGCAATTTGTTGCAGGGCTCTTTTTCTCATGTAGGAAATTGGCCAACGTGTAAGTAAAGGTTCGCCAAAAGCATAAAGGTAGTCGGATAGGCACTCTTGTAGCCATGTATGTGGACAGTACACATCTTCCTGCATTTGAAATTCATTACACCAATTCTGAAACATAGGTATGTGAACAAGACATACTGACTGTTGATTCAAGTTATAGGGACTTGATATATCTGGCCTATTTGGGTTCTGCAGGACATAGGGAATAAAATGGCGTGTAAAGAGCATGTGGGTAATCCCAAGAACCTATTATCAAAACCTCTACCAGAACAAACAAGATGATTTAACATTTTGGTTTATATATGAGTTCCTACTATATTGTATCAACATGGAATCATATAAAATGCTTCCTCCATGTGTTAAAATAAAATACCAACCTTTGCATACGGTTTGCGTGAAATGATATAAAAATAATTGCTGGTATATGTGTTAGCCGTCTAACATTCTGACCTTTGCACATAATTTGCGTGCTCGCTTCCAGTCAATCCTTTTGTAGGGATGAATATATAGCTCTTCCCTTAATGATATAACCAATCTTGTAATAGGGCCGACAAACTTCTTGCCGTATATATATGACATGGGAATGAAAGCCATTCTGAAGTGACACCACAAACGTCCTGCATTTGAATGGAACGTACATAGTGATGGGCTCTCTTTTGTTTAACTAACACTAAATACTGAATTTGGCATCAGCACTTTGGCAATGATAAATGACTGATCTCCTATAATAGTCAAGTTTGCGTGACTTGTTATTCTTGACTCTGTAACTGGAATAAAAGCGTCATGATATTAAAAAATGTCAATCTATAACAACAAGTTTTGAGTTCTAGCTGACGTATGATCCATGCACAGTTGTGAAAATTTTTCAGTGCTCAATAACCAAATAATAACTATGCTAAGTCGGTAAATCCATGTGCCAGCTAGGAAAATCTACCTGGTTGAAATGGAATTAACGATGGCAGAAGAAAAATTCTGGGGGGATTGGATTTACACTTGACAATTCAAAAACTCCAAGCACCTGCAACACCAAATATGCAATTTTACTATGAAGGTGGGTACTCAAGTTGGACACCTAGATTGGCATAAATGACTGTTATGAAATTTATTAGTTTCATAGTTATTTTCCTAATCAAGGTACCTCCATAAATTATTTTGATGCTATTGAAACTCGGCTTCCGTATTTTGTTATGTTGGAATAGCTGCCTAGATGGCTACATGTGTGTACCTATTGGTACATGTATGCCATTAAAATTCACCTTAGAGTTGAGACAGGTTAAGTCCAAGGTTAGGGAGGTTTTACCGAGAGCCACACTTTCCCCAAAATAGGCATCATTGTTACACCACCATGGTCATGTATCCATTTTCTTGCTTTAGGCATGGACATATGCGGATGCGGCCCATCATCAACACCCTGACCAAGCAGCCCCAGGGCAGTATAGTTGAGAGCTGTGCTGAGCATGGAGCTTTCACCTTCCGTGTGTAGCCCCCACCCTCCATCTACGTTCTGCTTTGCAGGATTGATTAAACACTTGTTGACACTTTGGTAAAATGCAATGTTCAGGGTGCATTACTTTCTTCAATAAAAATTTGCTTAATTTGCATCCTACCTGACGGTTATACAGGTAACGACAGATCTCCTTGATGTGTTCGGATGATCTTGTATCATTTAGTGACCGTGTGACATATAGAACTATAATCTGCGGTAGGAAGCAAAGTGTTATAGTGGATGAAAACAATTTACTAGGAACTGCCAAGAAAATTGTGTTGAAAACTTGATTGTAATTAGTTCAAGAAACATCAAATTAATAATGCATCTTACCATGGTTGCTGTGGTAAACAATGGTCCTGACTCGGTGCTTGCACCGGTGGAATAGATGGAGAACCGCACTATGCCAGACGCGAAAGCTTTGCCACCTTCTCCTAGCGATCGCGTCTACTTATGTGTCTTTGGTGTGTCCTGTGCTGTGCTTCTTAGTTGTAGCGGGTTCTCTGTTTCTCTGTTTTTGTTTTCGTTTGTGTCTGTAGCTCTCCACGTGGCTTCACCAGGTGTGACTCTTGTTCGTTCGTGGCCTGTCTGGTGTAATCGTTGTCACCCATGAATGCTACAACCCGTTCCGTTAACCTCGTCTCTTGGAATGTTAGAGGGTTAAATGACCCGGACAAGTGTGTTTCTGTTAAGGATATTCTAACTAATGCTTCCCCCTCGATTGTGTGCCTTCAAGAAATGAAGCTTGAGCGCACTGTCCCCCTGAAAGCTAGGACGTTCCTTCCTCCTCGGTTTACTGACTTCGAGTGCGTTGACGCGTTCGGCACCCGTGGTGGCATCCTCACCGCCTGGGATCCCAGCGCCTTTTACATGCGCTCGTTCATCTCTCGCCACCACTCCCTAACAGTTGTTCTCGTGTCGAGCATGACGGACATGGAAATCACAGTTTCTAACGCGTATGCCCCCTCGGATCACCGGGATTCCCAAGCCTTCCTAGACTCTCTCGACGAACTGAAACCCCAGATTCACGGTTCTTGGCTAATTGCTGGGGACTTCAACCTCCTTCGCGACGAGCTCGACAAAAACAATGACAATTTCAACGCCACCCTCGCCACAGCCTTCAACTCCGCCATAAACAGCCTTGAACTGATAGAACTCCCTCTCCTAGATCGCCTCTTCACTTGGTCCAACTACCGTACCCAACCTACTCTCGCTCGCCTCGACCGCGTCTTCCTAAACCTGTCTATGAGCTCCACCTTCCCAAACACCACACTCACGTCACTCACTCGCTCCACCTCTGACCACACCCCCCTGCTCACAACCATCTCCACGACAATCCCTAAAGCAAATACTTTCCGGTTCGAAAACTGTTGGCTATACCATAGTGACTTCCTCCCAACAATTGTCCCGGCTTGGAACTCTGTTTCAGCGAATGGTGGTACTGCCGGCATGCTCGCGGCCAGCCTCAAAGCTGCTCGCCGTGAGGCCAAGGTTTGGGCAAGGGCAAAAAAATCTCCACCATCTCTACATCACAATTGCAAGTTTATCATTCAACTTTTTGACATGCTCAAGGAGTACCGATCTTTGTCTACAGGAGAACAGGCAGTACGCCGTGCTAGTCAGGAGCGCCTCGCTCTTGCCATGCGCGAGTGAGCTGCTTACTGGAAGCAGCGCGGCAAGCAAAAAACAATGAGGAAATTCTTATTTGGCCCTAGAAAAGTTCCTGGTTCCTTTCTTGGCCCAATCTGAAAAAAAGTTACCTATATGACCCAATTTGTAACTTTCATTCCTTTCTTGGCCCTTCCGTCAGTTTTGAGTGCTAACAGTGTTAAATGTGTGCTGAAATGACCATTCTGCCCCTGACTTTAATAAAAATGTAAAACAATCCGCGAGGGCGATGCGAACACGGCCTTCCATCACGCACATGCAAGCCAGCGCATGAGATAGAATCAAATCAAAGTGACTGAGGTTCAAGGGACTCGGCACACCAGCCATGCAGCTAAAACAGGGGCTCTGACGGAGTACTTCTCCTCGGTTCTTGGTCACACAACAGAAACAACATGGGGCTTCAACTTGCCCGAGCTGTACATGGGCCAAGCTGTCCTAGATGCCGGCAAACTGCTCGAGCCATTCACTGCAGCTGAAGCACTTGCAGCACTCCGGGCAATGAACAGAAATAGTGCGCCAGGACCAGACGGGTTCGGTCCAGCTTCTACACCGCGTCTTGGCGTGATGTGCAACACAAGGTCATGGAGTTTGTGCTGAGCTTCCAGAAAGGTGAAGCAGATTTGGAGCGCCTCAACCGTGCATATGTTGTCCTAATACCAAAGAAGCCCGGCGCGGTAACGCCGGAATCCTTCCGTCCAATTTGCCTCCAGAATTGCCCAATGAAACTAGTAGCAAAGATGCTCACTAGCAGACTACAACTCCAAATTTCAGAGCTCATTGACTTGGATCAAACAGGCTTCTTGAAAGGACGATCAATCTCCGAGAATTTCATATATGCAATGGAGCTTGTTCAATGCTGCCACAAACGAAAAGTGCCCACCTTAGTGCTCAAACTGGACTTCGCCAAAGCTTTTGACTCGGTTGACTGGGATGCTCTCCTCACAATCATGCGAGCTCGAGGCTTCCCAGAAACCTGGTGCTCATGGATCAGCTCAATCCTATCCTCATCAAAATCAGCTGTGCTAGTAAATGGATGCCCAGGTCCATGGTTCACCTGCAAAAGAGGCCTCCGCCAAGGCGATCCGCTGTCTCCGTACCTGTTCCTGATTGTTGCCGACGTCCTGCAAATGCTCATCAAGGCCGATGGTAGGGTGAAACACCCTATATTACAAGATGCCAGCTGCCCGGTATTGCAATATGCCGACGACATCCTGATTTTGCTTAAAGCTGACATCGAAAGTGTTACAAGTCTCAGGTCCCTCCTTGACTCATTCTCGGCTGCCACAGGACTGCAGATCAATTTCTCAAAAAGCACCATCGTGCCCATGCATGTCGATGACTCTGTTCTTCCACAATGTGTTGCTATCCTTGGATGCAGGCAAGAAGGTTTTCCCCAAACATACTTAGGCCTGCCTCTCTCCAATGAAAAGCTTCGGCTAAGTGCTTTCAACCCGTTTATGTGCAAGGCTGACAAGTATCTAGCAGGCTGGCAAGGATCGCGGCTTAACACTCAGGCAGGGTTGCTCTGATAAATTCAGTGATAGATGCTGTACCAACATATGCCATGGCTGCAATCCTGTGGCCACCTGGAGCAATTTACATGTATGACTCAAAACGGCGAGCCTTCCTCTGGTCTGGTGAAGAGAAAACATCTGGTGCACAGTGCTTGGTGGCGTGGGACAAGTGCTGCATGCAGAAAACTCAAGGTGGCCTCGGTGTCAAGAACTTGGCACTGCAGAACATGTGTCTGCTCATGAAGCTAGTGCATCGACTATACACACCGGGTCAATCCTCCTGGGCTCATTGGGTTCGCGCACACGCTGATATTGTGTCCATGAAGGGTGACATTGATGGTGTTCATTGGTCTGACCTCCGAGCTCTGCTGCCGGCCTACCACGACATTACATCAGTTATTGTTGGGGATGGCAAACATACTTCCTTCTGGGAAGATGCTTGGCTGCCCGCTGGCCGCCTGTCCGAAGTATACCCGGCTCTATTCAGCCATTGCACCAAAACTGAAGCCACGGTACATCACATCCTCACACACAATCTGACCTCAGTACTCGTCCCTCGCCTCTCCCGGGTGGCTGCCCAAGAATTGACAGAAGTAACCGCGCTACTCGACACAATTGAACTCCCTGATCAGGGAGATGTCCGCGCAAGTCCGCTCTTGGATGCTGAGGACAACCTCATGTCTGCTCCGATCTACAAGATGCTCACAGGTGCCCATGGAACGCCTTGTGAATTCTTCGACTTCGTCTGGAGCAACAGAGCCCCCCCACGAGTACAATTCTTTGGCTGGCTATTGGTACAAGAGCGCATTCAGTGCAAATCAAATCTTCTGCAGAAGACAATTGTCGACGATGCCAAATGCGAAGTCTGCAACTCGGCAGAGGAAACATCAGATCACCTCATCCTTGAGTGTCCTTTCTCTAAGACCTTCTGGCACGCCATCAACTTCCCAATCCCAGGTGACGCCAAGGTGAGAAGCCTATGGACTATTCCCCGCCCGACACAAGTGCCGGAACCCCAATTCGCAACATACATGCTGCTGTGCTGCTGGCAACTGTGGAAACATAGACATGATGTGGTGTTTCGCTCCATGGAACCATCCCTTCCCCAGCTGCTAATGACATGCAGAGAAGAAGCCAGCTTGTGGCGATGCCGATTACCACGACATGAACAATCAGTAGCGGACAAATGGTGTTTAACTTGCTCCCCCATGTAAAACCTTTTTCGCTTGCTGTTGCAATCTGTAATGTGCTTGGATGCCAAGCTTGACTGCACCATTTTATAATGGAATTCAGGTGGGGACATCTCCCCCCCCCCCCCCCCCCCCCCCCCCCCCCCGTTGACTGTCAAAAAAAAAACAATGGTCCTGGAAAATCTCCGGGCCAGTGGCCATCATGGGCTTGTATGGCTGAGAAGTAATTTAGTGCCTTTCTCAGTGTCTCTAATACTGTTGTTTGGTTGAGATCCACATTAGCTGTTTCATCCTTTGCTTTATTAATGCCAAGACTAAAGTTGTTCTGCTTTGCTAACTGCAAAGACAACAGATTTATAATTCTAAATACTACCCCCTCCATTTTCTAATATGTGCATGTACATGAAACAACAGCAGTTTTACTTAGTTCCACGTCCTACCTGCATTCGAGCTAAAGTGTCCGAGCTGTGTCTTGTTGTGAACCTGTTCCTCTGGAACTCTTCCCGCGCGGAGTCAACAGCCTCCCTCTCTTCTTTTGATCCGAAATTCTTGTCAAACTCCCAGGTTTCTCGACCAATATGATTGATGCCACTGTTGAGCCATGGACCACCCTAGCCAATCTTGAGCCTCCACATGTTTTTATTTCAGCTTAAAAGAAATGCTATGTGCTAGTCCTAAGCCTTACGACCACCTGGTGAGGGGGGAATAAGAGGGGGGGGAAAGGGGACAGATGTAAGAAAAACGAACTTGACAGAATCAACATAGTACCCTCAAAAGTTTACCGAGAAGATAACCTCGCATCATGGCCATCTACGCAACTTATTTACTGTTTTAATCAGTCTCAATGGCAATGAGAAATACAGAAAATTTACTGGCGACAAACGTCCACGTGAAGCCATCCCTTTTTGGATAATGGCCCAACTGAAATCCTCTGACCTAGAATCCTAACCTCACTGGAGCATTGCCAAAGCTAGCCAGGCAAACCTCCACCCAAAAGTGACCAGTGATGTTTACAACTTATTAGGTATGAAGCGCCGAAGAGAGGATTTAAAAAATGAGTGTATAGAGCAGGAGAAACACATGACGAGATTTTAGAAAACCTTAGATGTAAATGTAACTCTGCTCCTACGGGTTGGGTCATGGCGAAAGAACTACCTGCAGAAGACTCAGCTCTGAACACGTTGCCCACGAATCAATGGTGCGACGCTTACGGTCGACACTCAATTCTGCAGCATACAGATGGCGTTGAGAGCCGGGTGATCACCTCTCTATTTATATCCCCACGAGAAGATCTCATTTGGTCCACAAGGTGCTCTGGTTCTCCTGGCCATGAAATCAACCGAAAACGTGCTCAGAAGCAAGTTTATATTCTAAACTTTGCATGACTGGGATGCTTTGCGTGCACGGGCAAAGTGGGCACGCACAGAACTATGCCTGGCAACATTAACTGGGCCGCTTGAAGGAGCACACTGGGATGCTTTGCGTGCTCTACTTCCTGCATATCAGTGTCTGACTAGTGTTGAAGTGAGAGATGGTCGGGCGACAGATTTCTGGAAGGATACATGGCTATGTAGAGCATTAGCAGACTGCTTCCCAGCACTGTTCAGCCATGCCCTCCCTCAAGCTATCTCGGTTCGTCAGGTCATGCAAGCCGGCATCCATGACTGCCTCCAAACACGCTTGACGGCACAAGCCACTGCAGAGCTGAGCAGCCTAACTGACGCCCTTGCCTCTGTTTCCCTCTCGGACCTGCCTGACATTCGTAGCAGCCGTTCGAAACTGAAGCACACAAACTCATCACATCCATGATGAGGACATCAACACTATCGATACGTCCACACCTACAGCAGCACCAACAACACCAATGCCGGCTGGTGCTATTACTCGCGCTCGTGCTCGTCAACTTAACTACCAAGTGAGTTCCTTCCTAAGCTCTTGTCCATCTGTATTAAACCATGGAAACACGTGCACTCTTGTTTTGCTTAGGAATGATGGAGAGGATAAGAAGGGGAGGGGATTCGCGCGTGCTGGATTCGGACTGCAGGACAGGGTCGACTTGTGAAGGCCACCACGACTTCATACGGACTCCGATTGGGCTGATCTTGGACTTCGTGGAAAGCTTATCAAGTCTTCTTTCCAACGGATCTGACCTCATATTCATATCTATCCGGAGTCGCCTGGAATCATCGATTTACTGCAGACACCTTTTTCTATCCAGTTTTGGTCCGTTGGGCCGTGTATCAAGTTGAGCCCAATTAGGGGCGCGTCCTAGGGTTGGAGCACGACCCCAGCACCCCTATGGTCGTCCTCCCACCTCCATATATCCCTTAGCCGCCGCCAAGAACAGTTCGGGTTTTGTTTGATTGAAAGTTAGCCATTGCTACTTCCTTGTAAGCGCGCGAGTTGACTAAACCGCCCGACTTCTTGTTTTCAGAACCCCACCATAGTTGATTTCAGTGTTTTAGCTCTTCAATTACATCTCGCATTCAGTGCTTGTTTACTTGTTCTTGCTAGTTCTCGATTGCTTGCAGGACGGGTGCCCTCGTGGCCGGAGGTCGCGCTTCCACAAGATCGCGGCGTCCATTGGAGGTGGTGTATCGGTTGCTAAGGCGCAGCATCCTTTTGGTTGCTGAAGTCGAGCCGTGAACGTCGCCTCCTTCCACCAAATCAAGTTATCCCCCTTCTCACCAAAAGATCGGCGTATAAACCCTCGCGGGTTCATATCAATCCAACCTCTACAGGCTCCTCGTTTGCCAGGGCCCCGAAGAAGCCTACCACAAGTTTGTCTGGTGCAACAAAGCTCCGACCAAAGTTCAGTTTTTCAGCTGGCTGTTGGTCAGAGAGCGCATTCACTGCAAATCCAATCTCAAGCACAAAAACATATTGGACAATGACACATGCGACATCTGCACCCAAAGCCCTGAAACTCCTGCGCATCTAATTATGGAATGCCCCTTTGCCAACAGTTTTTGGACAGCATTAGGGATTGACACTTCAGACATGCCGTTGATACAAGAGCTGTGGAAGATCCCGAGGCCCGACAATATACCTTCCAAGCACTACGATGTCTTCATCCAACTCTGCAGCTGGAACTTGTGGAAACATAGACATGATGTTGTCTTCCGCTCCCATCCACCATCTCAAGAGAGACTGCGCCAGGCTTGCTTTGCCGATGCACAATTATGGAAATTTAGGCTCCCACGCGATGATTTGCATGTCACCCACGCATGGTGTAATTTATTTTCTTCCATGGATGTCTAAACCTCTGTTGATGTAACCAACTTGATTGGACGAGCCTAGTGCTCATCCCTTATATCAATATATCTCAGATGGGGACACTCCCCCCCCCCCCCCCCCCCCCCCCACCGTCAAAAAAAAAAACTTTGCATGATACTAGGTGACAACGTGCACTGTTCATCAATTTATTTTGTTAATTTTGTGTACACTTTCGTGATGCATCAGTCCAACGGGAGCAGGTGAACTGGATAATAACTCCCCACCGCCATGCATCTCCTGAGATGGGAACCTATCATGAGCAACCATAATCATAAAACAAATCAATCATAATGGTAAAACAAAGCAACATCAATCAAGCATGCATAGCATTGCCTACTAAGACGCACATGCCGCCACAATACGCTAATTTCCCTTGGTGTCACCGATTATTACACAACAAACTAATTAACTAATTATTATTGTTGTTATAATTACATGTACTCCTGCCCCAAAATATAGCTAATTTTAGGTTTGTCCAATCCTTATTTTTTAAAAACTTTGACCATCAGTAGCAAAAAAAATCATGAAGATTGACGATGTAAAAGTTTCATATTAAGATAGTTTGTTTCATGGTCAATCGAGTAGATTATATCTTGTCAATTTTTTAATGAATTGATTATTAGTGATGGTCAAAGTTAAGAGGATATGACTTAGGGCAAATCTAAAACTAGCTATATTCTGAGACAGAGTAGTTTGTTGTTGCGGATAGAGGAAAATGTAAGTATAAAAATGCGCAAAGGGACTATAAATACTTGTCTTATACTGATGTAGGCACCTTCACAAAATTAGGTATAAGAGCTCTCCAGCCTTAAATATACCTTTAGTGCCCTTTTACACCAATGCATAGTGTCCGTTTAGTTTTGTTATAAGTCAAATTTTTTGAACTTTGACCAACAATATATATAAATATATATTAATTGAAACTAAAAGAGTTGCATATATGATAAGTCATTTCACGATCAACCTAGTGACATCATTATTGTGTTTGTCAATATTTATAGTTTTTTCATAAATGGTAGTCAAAGTTTGGAAAGTTTGACTCACGATAAAACTAGAAAGACACTCTATTTGTGGACGAATGTTTAGTCAAATCCACATTTATCGAGTGCTATGATATTAAATCTGTATTAGTGATAAGTCGCTATCACATTATCACCTAGGATGCGTACTTTATCTAAAAAAACCTAGAATGCGTATAGTAGAGATGGACTTCCCTAAGCAATTGCACAATTACAATACCTTTCGTCGGTTCCGTTGGGACTCGGTAATATGGACGGCTTTGGAGAGCAGGAGGGCCCGGAGGTGTTGCCAATCTTGTATTTTTCACCCTCTTTGTGTCGTATGTGTTGTGTGGCCCTCTGATATCCGCGCGTCTAGCTAGGTTCTTCTTTTTTTTTTTTAGATAAGTTTAGCTAGGTTCCTTGTTCCCTCTTAAGGCCCAGAGTACCAGTACCTGAATCAGCTAAGGTTTCAGTGAACCAAAAGAGCGACGAGGAATATTCCATCCTGTTAACTTTATTCATGCTTGTCATGACACACGACCAAGAGAACGAATACCAGCTAGCTTGACACGTCAGGCCAAAACCTAGTATTCAAAAAATAAGGGTCGAAACCAAGAAAATGAAAAGCTGCATGGAAAAGATATAGTATTGGTTGTCCATCTGCAGAATACTTACCTATAGCTGAAACTGAAAACATACAAAATGAATATATAGAGGTGCGGTCTAGCCGTCAATCCTTTTCACCACACAGTGAATTACCAAAAATGCGTCCAACAATGCCACATCAACTCCATCATAACGAAACTTAACATCATGCAATGGATCGTAGATGTGTGAAGGCACCTTCTTCTCTTACTCGCTTTGTTTTAAATTTTTATTTTATTTATCTTTGTCCTAAGTTTAAATTCAATACCTTTGATCATCAATTTCTTACGTGAGAATTATATGTTATGAAAGTGTTTCTCATGGTGAATCTAAAAATATGTATATAATAATATGTATTGCATTTAGGAAAATACTTTTGTATGTGTGACTTGAGAGACCTAAATTAATATCCTGCTACCTTATCATCACGAGGCTGTAGTGCATATGTATGTGTGGTGCGCTCATGCAGGACCATCAAAAATCAATTGAATAAAGACGAGACAAATCATGACCAATGCACTTCCCCATCAAGGACAGGTTTATGTATGCTGACAATTCTCCTCACTTTGGTTAATTCTCATCAGATAGAGGCACGTGAAAACCTTGTATCCACATGTCTTCGCTCGATGTGGCTACCGAGTTTTCAGTATGACAACATGCACATGAGAACCCCGTGTCCACATATCTTCACTTGATGTGGATATTGAGTTTTCAGTATGACAATATGCACGTGAAAACCCCATATCCACATGACTTTTCTAAATGCTTGCAGGCCCTCGCTATCTTCCGGAAAAGTCAGTGTAGCACACATAGTACTATGATGCTAATAACTGGTAAATAAACCGTAAAAGAGAGCTATATTGACACATATAATTTCTTATTTAGTTAATGCAATGAAGTAAATATGTAGAGAAGTTTTACAATGGTTGGAAAAAAGGAGAGCCGTTGAATGCCGAAGATCCAAGGGTGGTAAGAGTGCCGGTACCAGGAGGTACCCAAAGGAGAGGTACCAGATGGTACTAGTAAATAATTTTTTATATATTACAGAAAAGGGTAAAAAAGTCATTTTAAAACTTGAGTATTTTTATACGTATACGAGTTGTCACCGTCTTCCTCAGCATCGTCTCTTTCTATCCCTTCTAAATCGAGATCGTTCAGCGAACGGCTTCGTCTTCCTCTACCTGCACACGCCCAGATCCCCAACACAAATCCCGGCCAAGCATTCCCCTCCATCCCGACCCTCCAAACCCTAGCGTGATGGCGCTGCCCTGCCGGCGCCGAAGCAGATCAAGGTGCGCGTGCCGGAGGACGACGGGGTCGCTCGCTATCTCCATGAGAAGCGGCTGTCGGTGCAGGAGGAGCAAACCGGCGGCCTCAAGGTGCACCTGCGAGCATCGGCGGGTACGCCGTCGACGGCTGCCGCGAGTTCATGGCGTTGGGGCCGGAGGGCACCGCCGAGGCGCTCGTGTGCGCCGCCTGCGATTGCCACCGCAGCTTCCACCGGCGCGAGGTGGAGCCCGACGGCGACTGCTCCTCCGCCACCACCTCAGGTTGAATTGCTTTGCGCATGTGAGCTGCCGATTGGTGAGGTGGAAGATCATGGGGCCATCGAAATGATCTGCTGGTAGGTGCATTATATTCAGCCATTTATGGACAGATATTTATTTTTATTCTTTTTTCCTCTTGGCCATGAATTCTCAGTGAGATTTTAGGACCTACAAGCCCGAATTTCTACATCGCTTAGTGAAGCTTTAGCTTTTCATGCCACAGGCAATAGCACACAGTCTGCCTTTACCACTTTCTGAACTAGTTTCATTTTCTGTTATGCAGTAAGATTAACTCCAAACAGTGGCGTTACTGGTCACCTTGTTGAAAAAGTTGATCTTAACCATGTTGATGATGAGCCTTTTGAGTTGACGAAGGAGATCGAGACACAAATAATTGGCAACCTTCTCCCTGATGATGACGACTTACTGTCAGGCGTAACTGATGGTGTTGGGCATGCAGGCGTGATCCTCTCACAGGATCAGCTGCTGCACTTGTACTTAAACCAACTCATGAGATGAATACAAGCTTGCGCATTGCCTGTACATTCTGTACAATTACCATGTTGTTGTAGTGCTTGTTATTCATGAGCATATGAAATTACCTATGTCTCTTCAGCTAGCTATTGAATCAAGTGCTTGTTTATTAGTTTAAGCAGGTAAATAGTCTAATGCCTATTCTTTTCTGTTAGGATTATACTTTGGAGAAAGATATTAACCTTGGCACACTTGCGCTGTTTAACCTTGACCCTTCTATGACTAATGAGGATCTTCATCGGATTTTTGGTGGCTACGGTGAAATATAGGAGGTACTATCTTACATGAACTAACTGACTAGCTCTTATTGTTGGTGGAACACAACTAACTATCTCTCTGCAGATTGCAGGAAAAGGCCATCACAAATTCATAGTGTTCTATGACGTCAGAGCTGCTGAAGCAGCACGCAATTCCTTAAAAAGGAGTGATATGTCAGGAAACAAAATCAAAATGGAGCATAGCTACTCGGGTGGTACTAACCGGTATATTACTTGGCCATATTTTGCCCATCTGTTATCGTTTTCTAGTGTTTTAATTCACTTTTACATTTCTAAGAGGTACATTTCTGTTCTCTTCATTGATCAGATGAATATCTGTTTTTTCTTATTGCATATTTTGAGTGTATAATTGCCTATCGAGTCTTGTCATAGCATTACCTTGGTCTTAATTTATTGTGATAAACGACAAGGGTTTTGTTATCACTATCAAACATTGGACCTGACGACACTGTGAGCATAAATAAATAATTGATACAATATTGATGGAGTAAGATGGTAAAAAGAACTAAAATAGGAAGCCTTTTTAAAAGGCAAGTAGCAACCTTTGCAACAGTGATTACTTATCAAAGAAAAGAAAAGAAATAGGACAAGTCGCAGACAATACTGGAATATTATATTGGCTTGTAAGGGCTGCGTTTTTGTGGCCCTGGTTTAGTGGCTCTGCGTTTCAGGGTTGTCACACGATTGGCGATTTTCTCAGTGCTAAATTCCTTCTTCACAGCAACTTCTCTATTTTCTAATCTTTTTGGGCGGCCACGTTTTCGCTTTTCGCTGCCTGTTTTATTGGGTTGGATGCCAACATTTGGATTGGGGATCTCTGTGACGTCTTCATTGTCCTGTGCGTTGCTTTCATTTTCCTGTGGATTATTAGCCAAGTAATCTTCCTTCTACAAAATTGAATGAAATGTATTAGTTGTATTAAGCATGTCTGTAAGCTAGAGAAAAATTAAATGAAAGTGAACTTAGCATCACATACCGATATGGGCTTCTTGTATGAATCCATTCTTTTTTTGTTGCAGTCTGTAGACAACAGCCTAGAACATATTTTCCAGCTGAAAATATCGATTTGGGGCTAAAAGCATACAACAATATTAATCTCAGTGTAGCATTGAACACATAAATAAATAGAAGCATGGAAAATAACTTTAATGTTTTAAAGACCTGTTCGAATGGCTCGGTCATTTGGTCCCCATCCCATGTCATAATGTACTTCATCACGAATGGCCCACAAGAATGGCTGCAATGTTTAGTTGGCGAGTCAATAGGTATATTCATGTGTCAAAGAGTTATAAATTACAGTGAAATACATACTTGTCATCTTGTTGTGGTATGTTAGGATAGCTTCGTCTTTCCCACTTAGTAATGTCAATGGGCTCAGTAGGTGTAATGAAACCACAATCAATAGACTCCTGAATGCACGATTGTATAGACTCCACCTAAGACAATAAGTTATAAAAAAAGACTAGGATTACTACATTTGAAACAGATGTGTTGTGTCATGTTAGCAGGAAGCAAAAGTAGACTTACGAGGGTAGTCTCCTGGACCTCATCACGATAGTTGGCTAATGAGTTTAGGACTTGAACCTCTCTCCTTTTAAAATTTAGAACTATAAGAATCCAGTGGTTACCGAATATATTCATAGGGACAAAAACCTGTCATTCAATAAATCTATTTATTGCACTGGATGTTGTTTGAGTTAAATGAGTAACAATATTTGTGGAACCACACGTACCATATCTCGTCTTACACACTTTTCTGCTATTTTTCGAATGAAACGGCTCTGGCATCCCCGAGGAATTCCCCCGGCTTCTCCTAACAACTTCCTTGTTTCATAGGTTGTAAGGAATGACGTTGAATCAGTCTCAACAGTACTGATGTAGGCTTATGCATCAATAACCTGCAACAGGTTTAGGAACATTAGGCATAGAAAAATGTAAGTAGTACATGGAGATGTGAATAGTATGTTGAGCATACCTGATCAAATATATATCCATCAGTGACATGTGGCCTTAACATACGAACTGTAAGGACATAGTCACCAACTTCAACTATTTCAGCATCTTCGTAACTGCATCTGATAAAAAAGGCAATGTCAATGTCTTCTTCTGTCAAGTAGTAATCGTCATCAAATACGGGTTTTCTTGAGGCAATGGTGTGTTTGGGGGAGGTTTTTCCCGACTTCATGTCCTGCAAAATAGGTTCTGTAGAGGGTCTTGCAGGTTGGTGTTGGTGTACAGTGTCATATCCATGAGCAGCAGAAGTTCCCGGAATGTCATCACCTATATGAGATGGTTCCTACAAAAAATAATTTGCACAAGATTTAAAACTACTTAGTACTCAGCTAGGGGTTGGTCTACAATAAGTACCTGGAAATGAGTTGTGTTGGCCGTTGATGGTGCACTGTTTTGTGGTAGGTTTTTAATTTCCTGAATAAAACATATTATTTAGAACAGAGGAAGGTGTAAGTGAAATCAGCATTGCATGTATACCGTACCTTCAATTCTGTTATGATATGGGTGAGTTTATCCTCGATCTTAGACAGTTGTGGTTGAGTAGCAATTCCCAGTTTAATATCTGCTAACTGCTCATTTATGTTGACAACGTTGTCATCAATCTTGCGATGTAGTTCCAAAAATCTGTTGGCTGTTGTTTTTTCATGAGCTTGATGCAATTTGGTAACATATTCTAGAATGGTGTTCACCTGCGACATATTACTGTATACTTTAGAGAAGATGCATTAAAAGAAGAGATATACTCAAAAACAACCACATCACCAAACTCTTCATAGTCAAGTTGGCACTGACTATCACACCAGAACAATCCATTCAGATGGCCTTCGCCATCAACCAAATACTTGAAGAAAAATTCGGGATCCCTCTGCTGCCGTGCCTTCATGTGACGGATCACTGTATCGGCATCGCCTGCAGCTATCGTCTCCTGCTTATAACGGTAGCAGAAATTATATATATCCATGTCTGTGCATCCAACATTATCAAACCCACCATACTGCATTTCCAAGATATCCATGATCTGGTACTTGCGGATCCCTGAAATTTCCATCTCGACGATTGAGGCTTTCTGCTCATCACTGATTCTCCGATGTGAACGCAACAGAGAAGCACCCTCTCGTGTGGCCAAAGTATGGTTGTGTTCATCAATGAAATTCATGACATACCAGCGGCCTGTTTCCTCTTGCTGTGCAATCACTAATCTAGCTTTACACCCAACACGAGTGAAGTTCCGTGGCTTTCTTACTCTATTTTTTTTCTGCATGTGCTTCAATTCACGGAAACCTTGCCGACTACACAAAAAATTCCTCAGAACAATCTGCTGTTCGGTTTTGTCCCGCTCAACATACCCTTTCCGCACACTAAACCCTTTCTCAAGAGCATACTTGTTATAGAACCGAAAACCCTCCTCCTCGCTGCCAAACACCTTGCCGACAATCTCATTGTACTCCGATAGAGCCTCTGCGCTTAAATCAGCCATGACTTCCTCCTTATTCAACTGAGATGAAGAAAATGAGACAGGTTACGATAGATTTTTCTAAAAAATAAATTCTTGTAACAAGTAGCAATGATTCTTTTGTAACTGAGTATCTCTTGTAACTGAATTGTTGCTTCAACAAAAGAAGAATAAAAGATATTAATATTATACCATCTAATAATATCAATAGAATTTTTGGGCTATTTTCAGTCACGAGGGAAACGCGATCAAGGGGGCAACCAGAGGGCCACTAGTAGTATAAATACTTTTCAAATAAGAGGAAACAACAAAATAACTACAATTTACCTGCTGACACAGATACTGGGAAACAACAAAATAACTACAATCCCTTCTGGCTGTTACACGTCTAATATCCATATTATGGGTGTGATCACTTAAGCTTTTTGCAGCAGCTGCTGCAGCAACCAAGTGCAAAACACTTAAGCGATCTCAATCGCAGCCTTAACTCTTAAACATTCCAATGTGTAAAAGAGCAGTATCAGTTAAGTTCAAAAAGAACAGTGTACATGCTGCCTAGAAACCATGATCCAAAGTTTCATTAGTAATATGAATCACATCTGGCAATTATTTCATCAGTGTTTTATACTTCTAGCATACAACTAGGTGCATCGGCCAACAAAATTCAAACACTATCACCTCAACATTTGCCTTACTGTTTTGTTCAAAATGAAGTCTCACCTGACAATGTGTATCTGTTTGTTCCAATGGACGAGGCTGCGGCGGGATGGAAGAGGCCGCGGCCGGATTGAGGCGGCGGCGTGATGGAGGCGGCGGCGGGCTGGAGGAGGCGGCGTGATGGAGGCGGCGGCAGGCTGGTGAGGACAGCGGAAGCCGGATTGGGCGGCGGCGCAGAAGGACGTGGCGTCGTCGACGCAGCGCGGGCGACGGCAGAGCGGGGCGGGATTGCTGGCGGCATCGACGCGGCGCGGGCGAGGGCAGAGCGGGGCGGGATTGCCGGCGGCGTCGACGCGGCGCGGGCGAGGGCAGAGCGGGCCGGGATTGGCGGCGGCGCCGTCGACGCGGCGCGGGCGAGGGCAGAGCGGGCCGGGATTCACGCGGCGCGGGCGAGGGCAGACCGGGGCGGGATTGGCGGCGGCGTCAACGCGGCGCGGGCGAGGGGTGGGATTGGCGGCGGGCGCGGCCAGAGCCGGGGTGGCCGCGCGCGGGGCTGCCGGCGTGGTGGTTGCCGAGTTCTGCCGGCTGGAGTCAGTTCAGTTGTTTCGCTGAGTAGATTTACCATAATATCCTTTCATTACTTTTTCTAAAAAACCAAATACTAAACCAAATACTAAGCCAAATCAACGGCTACAATTAATTAGCCAAAAAGTACCGGATGGTACGCTGATGATTTTTTGTTGAACTTTGAACAATAATGTAGATTTAAATGGTAAAATGGGCGAGACCATCATGAGAACGAAAGAGGGATTTTTTTAATTGGGTCAATTCCTTGAGTTTGGAGCAGTAAGGTGTGTACTGAAGCAATATGGCGGCCCTTTGCAGAATAGTGGTCGGGAAAGGACCATGGCAACAGCATGATTTATCAGGAGATCTGCGACAGCGATTACCTTGTACTTGTGTTTATAGTCAACATCGATCGTTCGGCGCGTACCGCTCATCAATCATCCACGTGTCGTGCGTAGCGTGGCAGCTGAAACTACCATATACTATGAGACTGAGATTCATTAACCACTACTCTCTCTCGCGCGCGCGCTCTCACTCACTCTCTTAGTTTCATGTGCGGCTATCCGAGCAGGTTGGCATGGCTGCATGGTGTGCTTACTGGAGAACTCAGGAACGTTTTGAACATGTACATACTCTACAAGGCTTGAAAACAAAGATGGTGCTTGCTGGAGTAATTCACAACTTCATTGATCGATCCGTGCAATCAATCCTTGTGAACAAAGTCCATTCTATTCCGTTTGAGCTATATATGGTTGCTATTAAAGAAAAGAGAGAGGTTTGAGCTATGGTTGCCTGTGACGACTGCTTCGAACAAAATGCATGGTAGCACCAGCAATGGCAGTGGTAGGGCTGTAGTCCTTTTGCTGCTATGTATAAGTACACACGCCGACGTACTCTGCCTGGACGGACAAGTAACTAGTACTCCCTCCGGTTTTAAATTGTTGACGTTTGACTTTTTTTGAGTTACGTTTGACCGTTCGTCTTATTCAAAATATTATCTTAAATATACAAAATTATAAGTTATATTTCAATTTCCTTTAGTAAAGAAACTAATCATAACAAAATCTATGATAATTTTAAAAATATTTTGAATAAGACGAATGGTCAAACGTAACTCAAAATAGTCAAACGTCAACAACTTAAAACCGGAGGGGGTAAGTAATAACCCGACACGAATAATGGAGCTCGAGTTCCTGTTGCTATGCGCAACAATGGCCTTCTCCCTCCTCTACTACTACATGTCCGTCATCTGAAGACGACACCATTCTTCCAGCTCGTCGGGACGTCTGCCGCCGGGGCCAAGGCCGCTCCCCGTCGTCGGCAACCTGTTCGACCTGCGCGGCCGCAACCTCCACCAGACGCTGGCGTGGCACGCGCGCGTGCACGGCCCCGTGATTTGCCTCAAGGTGGTGTCCACTAGTCTCGTGGTGGTCTCCTCTGCCGCCGCCGCGCCGGAGGCGTACGCGCGCCACGACCGGCGCTTCGCGGCGCGCGCCGTCCCCGACGCCGCCCGCGCGTTCGGGTGGGCCGGCCGGTCCGTGGCGTGGCTGCCGAGCTCCAGCGCGCGGTGGCGCGGGATGCGGGCCGTCATGGCGGCCCACGCCACCTCGCCGCGCGCGCTCGCCGCGGCGCGCGGCGCCCGGGAGCGCGGGGCTCGCGCGCCGGGCAGGGCGCCGTGCGGCTCCGCCCGGCCCTGTACGAGTGCATACTCAACCTCCTGTCGAGCTCGCTCTTCTCCGTCGACGTCTTCGGCCTTGCTCCCGGGTTGCCGGAGGACACCGAGTCGCGGAGGCCATCATGAAGCCGAACGTCTCCGACGTGGTGCCGTTCCTGAGCCCGCTCGACTTGCAGGGCAGGCGTCGCGTTCTGGGCAGGCACCTCGAGAAAATTTTCCGCACGCTGGACAACATAATCGACAACCGATTATTGGCAGCAATGGCCACCACCTCCAGCTCCTCCTCCGGCGACGGCGACGGCGACTTCCTCGGCACGCTGCTGAACCTCATGTCGGCCGGCAAGGTCACCCGCGACGACGAGACCAACATCCTCTTCGAGGTGTTCGGCGCGGGCGGCGAGACGGTGGCGACGACGGTGGAGTGGCCGAGTGGGCGATGGCCGAGCTGCTCCGCCACCCGACAGCCATGGCTGCGGCGCGCGCCGAGGTCGCCGTCGCTCTCGGCGAGAAGGAGACCATCATCAGCGAGCACGACGCCGCCGCGACGAGGCTGCCGTACCTCCACGCCGTGCTGAAGGAGTCGATGCGGCTGCACCCCGTGGTGCCGCTGCTGTGCCACAAGGTGGTCGACGACGGCGTCGACGTCGCCGGCTACGTCGTGCCGAAAGGCAGCTCCTTCATCATCAACTCGTGGGCGGTCATGCGGGAGCCGGACGTGTGGGAGCGGCCCGACGAGTTCCGGCCGGAGCGGTTCATGGCGCCGGGGACAAGTGCGTGGGGAGGAAGAAGGATCAGTTCGAGTTCATCCCGTTTGGGGCGGGACGGAGGTCCTGTCCCGGAGTGCCCATCGTGGAGCGCGTCATGCCCGTTATTCTGGCGAATTTCCTCAGCTTCAGTCGCCTGAAATCGCAAGTGATTTCAGTCGACGCTCTTCAACGGAGCGAGGCAAGGCTTAGGCGGGGGTCGAACCTGGCAGCAGGGATACCACCGGGGACGGAGGAAGGCAGGCAGGAGGGCGGCGAGTGTATGCGTGCGAGAAGAAAACGGAGGTTGAAGACAATATTTTGGCCGTTCGATCGCACATGAACGGCTCCGTTGCATCGACTGAAATGGACGTCGAATTCAGTCGGCTGAAAAATAGCAGATCCCTCTGCGTCGCTGCTGCGCGCGTTCGAGTGGCGCCTACCTGATGGCGTGTCCGCCGAGCAGCTGGATGTTACTGAAAGTTTTGGCACGGTGACCTGTATGGCTGTGCCTCTCCAGGCTGTGCCCATAATGTTACCTTGACTGTTTGTGTTGTTACTGCTAGAAATAATCTCAGTTATAGCCGTGAAACAAGCTCTTGATTTGGCATCAGTAATCACTACTGTTGGTTCATTTTGGCCCTCTGCTTGACATCAGCTCTGGCTTCGCCAGTGCATAGGACAAACTGGTATAGTCCATTTAGGCGTGTTTGGTTCCTCGCCAGACTCCGTCACACCGAACATATGACGAGTTTGCGTTTTGCTTGGATTCTGCTAAAGCTTAGGCAGCCACAGTTTTCAATTTGTCCTTTTCCTCCTGTGCACACATCATTTTGCGCGTGGTGTTGTGGCGGCTGTGGCGTAGGAAAAGTGTGCCACAACTGGTGGCGGCGCCACACCTTGGCGTGGCTACTCATGGCTTCCAAGCAGCCTCTTTGATAAAGTAGTTTTTTCTTTAACCTCAGCCGATTACTAACATCAGTCGTAACTTTAGTCACAACAACAATAACTAACTGTAGTAAAACAGACAAAACCCATCTTATATATATGATGTGGCAGCGAACTAATGCCCAAACAAACTAATCAAATCAAAGCATTCTAAGTGCAGAATGATCTCTCCTAGTTTGATGCTGATCCAGTTATATTCAGCCTGTTCGCCTGGCTGCTTTGCAGCAGCTACAGTGTTCCAGTTATTTCTTCAGCAGCTGCTACATGCTACAGTGTTCGCAGTTATTTCTTCAGCAGTCGCAGCTGCAGCGCAGCCTGCCAAACAGGATCATTTGAGGCCCCGATCAAGGTCTAACGAAGATCGGTTCGAACCCATCAAATCTGAATAAAGTCATCTCTCCTTTTTCTTTATGTCTCCTTTGTCGTGTGCTCTTAGAGCACCTTGAAAAGAGTCTCAAAACCTCTCCTTAAATCAAATTAATGAGATACAATCAAAAAAACCATCTCCAACAACACCTCGAACTACTCTCAACTTTTTCATACCCTCTAAACCCCCCCTCATTTGTAGCTACAAACAAGAGAAGAATTAGGATCCCTATTCCTTCTTCTTTCACTAGAATTAATGATTTTGGCCCTAAATGCTGACGTGGCCCAATCAAAAATGTTTTGATCCATTTTTAAGGAAGAACTGTTGGAGGAGGGAAGGAAAACTGTCTCGCATAATTTTTTAGTTGCTCCCAAAAACAAGTTTATAGGGCTAATTTTTTAGTAATCTCTTGGAGATGCTCTTACGCCCGAAAATAGCAATCTCATCCAAGTATCTTTTTTTTTTTTGACTGGTATCTCATCCAAGTATGAGGTGAGGGTTTCCGATTCCCTTCTCTCACTCAAGAGTCATCTCAACTTTTGATTCTTAGCCAAGATCAACAACGAACTTGTAGGTTATTTTGGTAGGCTTTGGAATTCGTCCTTTATGCGGAGGTACAATTTAACACAATCATTTTAAACTGGGAAATACAGATAGAACCTTAGTAAACCTTAAACCCAAGAAAAATTCTTAGTTCAAAGTTTATCTCTAGCAAAAAAAAATTAAAATTTATCCACTTAGATGCCAAGGATTGACATCTCGAAAAAACCGATACCAACGAATCCGGACCGGTTAGCGACAAACTGAACGAAAACCGAATATACTACAATACACAAGTTCGGTTTTTACCGATAACTGAATGTTCGACAAAAAGAACCGATAAGTTCTGTTATCGTAATAACCGACCGGTTTTCATCGGTTTGCCAAACCCAGTTAGATGCTCAAATTCCAGGCCTATTTGAAAGGGTTTATGAAGATGTTTTTTATTTGACATGAATCATAAGACCTGCCAAATAGCAGAAAATCAAAACAATTTATAGCCACAAGCTACACTAAGTCTTTATAAATTGTGGTACCAATGATGAGTTAAAAGTTTTGATTTCTCCCATGTTTATGGTCTCCCCGTCCACATGACAAGTCGTTTTACCGAACAGTTTTAGAGCCTCCGTTTGATCCGTTGATAGTGGGGTCATGGAGGGACTCACGGTGGGGAAAGATGGTCCGCGGCGCCGCCGCTTGTTAGCCAGACGGCGTCGAAGGTACGATTCATTCAGTCACTGGATCTGGCTTGTCCTGCATATATCGCAGTTTTTTCTAGATTAGAAGAAACGGTTAAGAAAACAATCCACCGCCTGCAGTTCGCAGCGTGGGAAAGGAGCGGATGGAATCTGGAGCCATGCCAGAGAAAAGCAGAGCGCAAGCTCATCGATGTGCCGGTCTCCAAGGGGTTGATATGCGGTGTCAGGTGCGTGTGTCCTAGATTGAATCTTGGGCAAAACGGATGCATCTCATAGCTTGCCTGTTTGATTTCATTGGCCGGCCTTTTGGAGCTCATTTGAGATATCCTCCCCTGTTCAGTGCAATGTGCCCGTAGTTTCTTATTTAGACGCGACTTTTTCTGTTGTCTATGAAATTTTAACTTTCTACCACTTACATACATTTGCGCTGCTTGGTATCAAAGCTGTCAATTATAATACATTACATATATTTTAGATGTGTCTCCTGAACAAGCAATTACCGTGACAGTACAAGTGTCTCTTTTTGTATCAATTTTTGACCTTTATCTGTTTCATTTTGTAAAATAATTTTAACAATTCATTGATAATTATGATTTATGAGATTATTAGTTATCCAGTGCATTAACTTTCATTAATTAGGAGTTCGTTTGGATACAAGAAACATTGTTATTCTGTGCGGCAAACTTACATATAAGATGTAAAGAATGGACAAATTCATAGGAACCTCTTAGAACTGTCAAAATAGTGCAACAAATTATGAATCTTGAATTCCACACCATTTTTACAAATCTGCACCGCTTATAGTTAACTACACTGGACAAATAAAACTTGCCAGTTCTTTAGATAACTCAAGATGGCATCATGCTTGGGAACTTTGCCGGGCAACACTTCCAGCCCATGGAGCTGTACTCGAGTCTCAGTGAAGTACTAATTTCTGGTACTGTCCAAGAGCCCATATAGGAAATATGTTGCGATAAGCCATATAGCACAAGGGACCATTTTTCAAGAAACTTCCAATCATTTCCTACAACACAATAAGCAAACTATTAGTAAATGAATGTTGACTGCAAAACAACTGTGAATCTTTGAATGAAAGTGATTTACGCAAGCAATTGTGCAACTCCTTGAATAAGAAAAAAAAGCAATAATGGTACTGCAATGCTATATCATAATCGCAGTTGTCTTATGACGATTGAGGGCTTCCTGACCGTTGGAACACCATGAGGAAATAAGTCCTAACAGATAGATTATTTCCGTGTATTTTGTACATAGGTGCTTTGGAGGCTAAAAGCCTTCATTTTTTTTTCTAATCAAAAGACCACCCTCATCCCTCAATGGAACATCCTGATTGCTCGATTGTGTTAACTCAATTATAATTTATATCATGGAAAGTCAACTGAAAACTAAATTGTATGATACAAAATGTGTTGTCTGTCACCTCCTGTGGAAAGTCACCATTGCCAAGCTGCATGCTCATGATTAGTCTTGCTGCTTTGTGCAGTGGAGTAGGATCTCTTTCCACCTAAAAATAGTAGAAAATATGGAAATTACTTTATAGTTTGAAAAGAAAAAATAACTATAACCTGAACCTTCGAGTTTTTGAACTATTTTGGGATCAAATAAGGGTGTGTCCCTTTGATCCATTAATTCCATTGTAGAATCAAACAAGTAATCACCTGTCCAGCTTTCATGAGTGCCAACATTGCCCATGCAGTGTTCACGATATGTGACTTCTTTCCATCCAGATTTGTGTATGCCTACAGGATTTGAAAGTGAGCTTGCAAGACATCATCTATGAAACAAATCTTTAGCATAAAGAGTGGCATGATGTAATTAGCTGAAAGCAGAAAATGTCTAATGTCTCTAGCCAATTAATGTTGTGCTTTTGCCTTTCCACTTTTCAAGGTTCATATAAAACTGTTCAGGAGATATCGCAGTTGAAAGTCCTTTGTTGGCATGCACTTTTGACTATCAGGACATATTTCATCTATTGGTAAATTATGCCGCGTCAGTGTAACAAAGCATTCCAGAGAAGATATTTTCTTGATTACCTTTGTCCTGGATGAAAGATGGCTCTCACCCCACCCACCATTTGTGAGCTGCTTTGATAACAAAAATTTACAGGCCTTCCGAATGCTTGTACTATTACTGTAATTCTGTCCAACGGCAGAAAGACCCTCTATAGCAAACCATGTGCCATATGTGAAACAAATACCCCATGATCCAAACCTGCAAAGCAGTTTATTAATAGATTATTATTAAATTCTCAATTACCCATCTAGGTTACATGATCTTTGTTGTAATATTCTTTAGTCCTTTTAATAACATGATTTTGATTTTATGTAACCATGATCTAGTCTATTTCAATTTTTGATATAAGGTTGCAACTTGGTTAATGTGGGTAGGAACTGATGTTGCTTAATATGTTGTGCTAGGATATCGTATTACGGTTATTCTTGTTTCTTCATCTGTGTACTTTAAAGTTGGCGAAGTATCACAAATTGAAAACTTGTTAGCCAGCTCAAGATCTTGCCTTTGTTGGGATTTCTCAAATTTTCTAGATTTTAGGTCTTACAGTAACAAAACTGTAAAAGCAATACAGACAGTAGCAATGTACAGATTCTCCAGTCCATCCGAAACAATAACGCTGTCACCTGTTGATTAGATTGAATTACTATTCCTCTGTTCTCTGCTAATGGGTTAGGGACTGACCATGAGCCATCATCATTCTGTAACTTCTCAATGAATTCTGTTGCCCTCCTGATGCACTGATCTATTTCATCTTTCCGATGGCCAGGGTACTTCTCCCGAAACAATACCAATGCTTGGATGACTGATGAGGTACACTCAACGTACCTGCACAAAGAGCTTGTTATGATTCGGTCACTGGAGCAAGGTATTTCTAAGAATTGTTATAAACTTCTTACTGATGCTCCACCATGATGTCAGCGTATATCTCTGTCATATTGAAAATCTGCCAGGAGAAAATAGAAGTCTCACTATTCAGTGCTCTAAGTGTGTCTAATTTGTTATTGTTAGTTATAGTATTTTCCATTTAACTAGCCAGGAGTTTCGCCTCAGTAATGACCACTTTTTGACTTTTCAGAATTTCTTATTCTGTTATTTACCATAATATTAATTGCAGTGGAAGTGTTGGTTAGTTCACTAATGCACCATGGTATTTATGCCTTCTTCTGATAAAATATTTACTATTATTCATGTAGAATAACTTTGAATCAGAAAATCTTCCCTTTTTCCTCAAAAAAAAAACTTTGAATCAGAATTAAAATTTCTTTATAGCTGAAAAAATGTTACTGCCTTCAATGGGATAGCTTTATTAGTGTTTAATATACCTTTGTGATTTGCAAACAGATATAGGCTCATTTACTGTGTTCCCCGTGTAAGAAATATCGAGTAGACATTTGTTTTAAGTTTCTTCAGATCATAATGGCATGTATTGCATGTATCTAAACTAATGAATACAAAAGTGTATATGCCAGTGGTTGTCCATAAATTTAGTTATTAGGATAAGGGATAACTGGCAGAATACCTCCATCCATGGATATGTGCGAGCTAGCTCCCATGTTCCATAGCCACCATTTGGGTTCTGTAATGATAAAAACGTAGTTACTCTGTGCTATTTTTGAAGTGAATTTCAACTGAAGTGCTGTTCCTTAATTCAAGTATTCGTATTTGCATGCACACATATGCTACTAACGTTGATGGTTCAGTAGTAAGTATTGGATGTAGAATAGCACTAGCGTCTACCATATTGCCGCAAATATCATGTTCTAATGGCTGAACTTAGATATGATCAAAGTAAATCGTGTAGTTTCATGCCTGTAAAGATAATAAAACGTTCACTGCATCGTGGAAGCGACGGGTTTCCATCTGTTCACCTGCAATGTCTGTTGAAAACTTTGACAGCATTAACAAAGCCTGAAACAAGGAAAAAAAGTTGTATTACTATGTGTTTATAGGTTTTGTTTTATTATGCATAGTTTGGGTCTGGTGGCGGTTTAGTAGTGAACAGCGAGATATAAGAACTCTGATGGCAGATGTTGACACATTTTATGAGTGAATGAATTTTTGTCTTCACTGGGACTGCGTGAAGATAATGACCCCATGGTCCCATTCCTTATTATATGTTTAAGAAATATATTGTGAGGTGCACTCCATTCCTCTTATTTTCTTTTTAATGGTAGCGTAATCAATCTACACCTGTTAGATCTAGTTTGTTGTTTGTTTCATGTTGGCTTAAGTTCAGTATCCCACCTTAAGAGCTTCTGCTGTGCAATCTGACACTTGCCATCTCTGATCTGCAACCTGGAAGGCCCATCCTCCTTTAGATACGTGGCGGTACTTTCTGCTGAAGTTACCAGAAGGATTGTCCATGATCTTAAAATTAAAGTTAATAGAGTTAAACAAGTAATTATAGAGAAATATAACTAACAGAATTTCGATTGTAGATTACAATACCTGGGAAGCTTTTATAAAATCATGTGCTTTCTTGAGAGTACTTCCATATTCTTCTGCAGTATCACATGCTAGTATGGCTCGTACAGCGAAGGCAACATCCCATAATTGACCAGCACAGACCTTTAGATAAACAATAATTCATAAATTTCAAGTCTGAGTACACAAAGTGCTGCAGCTTGACAGAGTATGCATAAAAAGGCTGTTATCTTTTGTCTCACGAAAAGAGGATTTAAAGAAATGTCATATTTACCCGCACTTTCATGCCATCTTCACCAACCCATAGGAAATCAGCAACTCTAGCCAAATGACGCTTGAATGCTTCTGAATTGGGATTTTCGATCCAACAGCACAACATGGATAATGCCTGTAGTTTTTAATCTTTTAACAATGTAAAATAGTTTCAAATATCCAATGATGCATATACATCTTTCCTTGACTGTTTTGTGCCACTCCTTCATACCATGCATTGCCAAGAGTGAAAAGTCTTTGGATACAGTTATTCTTGTGTGTATTTTTATATGTGTTATTTTACTATAAAATAGTTTTAAAGATGCATGCAAAGTTGAAGCCGAGAAGTCAACCACGCCACTAGGCCAATCATTGTCTCCCATTTCTCTAATTTAAATTTGAAAAATGCTGAATTTTACTTTTCAAACCAGTCTGAAAACAATAATCTACATATGATGGAATGTAACAAAATCCTATAAAATCAGCAAAATTGGTGTCTTTAATGTATCAAAGTATCATCCTTTTGGTTTGCTCTTGTTCTTTTATGTCATTGTTCCGCAACCGTGGTTGCTGTACAACTAGTTAGAAGGAGGATTGTACACAAGTGCAGTTGATGCAAGATTTTTCTGTTTGATCATGTTCCATTTGTATTGTGCTTAGTGTACATTTCAATTTCTTTGTTCATTAAAAAGAAAAATGCCAGTTAGTGAAGAGTACTATTCAACTCGAGCTTTTATTTTCTGCTTTCCTTCGTTGATGTCTCAAGTTAGTTGCTGCAAGCTTCTCATTTCAGACGAAAAAAATAAACAAAGGAAAGGTCTTACCTTCTGAGCAGCACCAATACAGATATACTCAGAATTCTCATCTTCATATTTCAAGAATTCGGCAATTTGTCTTAGGGCTTTATTTCTCATGTAGGAAATTGGCCAACATGTGAGAAAAGGTTCACCAAAATTATAAAGGCAGTCAGATAGGCACTCTTGTAGCCATGTATGTGGATTATACACGTCTTCCTGCATTTGAAATATAATTTAATATACTGATTCTAATAAGAAAGTCAACACATGAAAAAGAAATATACTGACAATAGATTTTTCAAGTTAGTGAGCCTTGATGCCTTTGTTTTCATCAGGAAATCTACGAAGGTAAAGCATGTGGGTATTTGCCAGCACATATAAGAAACATCAGCAATCTATACCTCTACACATGAAACATCATTCATTCAAATCCGAAATCAATGTGAAATCATATAAAATGCTTGCCGGTATGTGTTAGCCGTCTAACATACTAACCTTTGCACATAATTTGCGTGCTTGCTTCCAATCAATCTTTTTATAGGGATGCATATGTAGCTCTTCCCTTAATGCTACAACCAATCTTGTTATGGGGCCCACAAACTTCTTGCCATACAGATAGCACATGGGAATGAAAGCCATTCTGAAGTGACTCCACAAACGTCCTGCATTTGAAAGGAAAACCAACAATGTGATCTGTTTCGCCGTACTTTTATAATTTACATAACTATTATACAGATTCAAAAACTGGCAATTTTGAAAAGTAATGAAATAATATAGGATTATTGACATGCAAGGGATGTGACATATGATTATTCTCTACAAAATTGTGAACTTTTGCGTTGTTGGCAGTATCAACTTACATAAGTTTTGAGTTCTATAGTTGACATGGCCCGTGCACAATTGTTGTGACATTTATTCCAGTGTAGTATCTGTTCTTATCAGTTTAATCATTTATTCAACTGTCGGTAACTAAGAAACTGTACTCATGTAATTAATTATGCATACCAGGAACGAAAATTGACCTGGTTGAATGGGAACCAATGATGGAAGAAGAAAGAACTCTGGGGGGATTGGATTTACACCGGACCATTCGAAAACTCCAAGAACCTGAAATACGGAGAGTACAGTGTTACAATATGGAAAAGCAGGTTAGTTTGACATAAAGTATTGGTGTTAGATTTATTTTTTTATAGTTGATTTTTCCTAATTGAGGTTTCACTTTCAAGTATTATTTTTATCCTTGTGTAACTCTGCTTCCGAATTTAGCGACGTATTTGTTTTGAATAGCTGCTTAGATGATTAATGTAAATCACTTGTTATTTTTATGTCACTGAAGGGTTTATAAGTCATTCTTAATTCTTTGAGAAAGGTTAAGTGAAGTGTTTGATAAGATCATAAGATTATTACCGAGAGCCACACTTTTCCCAGTATAGGTATCATTGTTGCACCACCGTGGTCGTGGATCCATTTTCTTGCTTTAGGGATGGACATATCTGGGCCATCCTCAACACTCTCACCAAGTAATCTCAGGGCAGTATAGTTGAGAACCGTGCTGAGCATAGAACTTTCACCTTCCGCGTGTAGTCCCCATCCTCCATCGGCATTCTGGTTCACAAGATTGATTAGTCTTCCACATCTTGATGAAATGCGATTTTCTAGGTGTATTTCTTCAATAAAATTATGGATGATTTCCAGGTGATAACACAGCATACCTGACGGTTGTACAAGTAACGGCAGATCTCCTTGACGTGTTCTGATGATAGTAAAATATTCAGTGACTCTGTGACATATAGAACTATGATCTGCAGTCGGAAGCAGAAAACATATGAATGCCCTGTCAAAGTTAGGCATAACTAACGGAGAAGTATTTGAAACTTGGTAGTGATGATTTCAAGAAACATGGCATTGATTTGTACCATACCATGGTTGCTGTGGTAAACAATGGCCCTGGAAAATCCCCTGGCCAGTGTCCATCATGGGCTTGTATGGCTGAAAAGTAATTGAGCGCCTTTCTCAGTATTTCAGATACTGTGTTTTGGTTTATATCCACAGGAGTTCCATCTTGTGCTTTCTGTAGATCAATAGAGAAGTTGTTCTCCTTTGCTAGCTGCAAAAAAAAAAAAAAAAAAAAAGATGATGTTTAAACATACTGCATCATAGTACTGTTCTGCTTGGCAATTTATTTTTGCAACACTAGGTTCATGTTTTAGGATTTGTCTCTGGGTTGCATTACACAGTATTTCTTTAGCTTATCAATTAGATCTAAAAAGTGTGAGTTTCTTGTAAAGTTTCATATCAAGTTTAATATATTGCTAAAAAAATATCAAGCTTAATGCGATGATTTCAATTAATACTGCATCATACCTGCATGCGAGCCAAAAAATCAGAGCTGTGCCTCATTCTGAATCTATTCTTTTGGAATTCCTCCCGTGCAGAGTCAACAGCCTCCCTCTCTTCATTCGATCCAAAATTAGGATCAAACTCCCATGTTTCTCGTCCAGTGTGATTGTTACCGCTCTTGAGCCATGGTCCACCCTCGGCAATCTTGAGCTTCCACATTTTTTTCAGCTGGAAGTAAACACCTTGTGCTTCTTCTCTTAATCCTTATCTGCTGGAATATAGAAAGAGAATGGAACGGACTGTTTAATACTCTTATTGAAACTAACACAATTGCAGAAGTTACAAGGAATGTAGTTACTAAGTTATATCGTTTACTGTTTTGCTCATATAGAGCCTGGTCCCCTGATGAGGCTATCAAGTTTCAGCTAGCTTCTCGTAGTGAACGGACACTAGTTTGGCGTAGCTATTTTCTGAACATAACTATATTAATCTTCTTGTATCTCTGGAGTATTTGACCTTCCTTTGCCAGACTACATATCTGCCTTGTCAGATGTACTATGTTTTGTATAGAACTACAAATCTACGATAGAGCAACAGGGCATGCAGTCATGCAGATCACTGACTGCTTTATTCACCCTCTTATTTGAACTTTGAAGTACAAATGTATGATGCATGCAAATCAGTGCATCACATAAAACAGCAATACTTACAGAATCTCGGTGTTGTCCTTGTTTGCAGGTACAATCATCGCTCAGTATACAATCAGAGGATCGTCAGCCTCACCAACCACAAGCATGAACTGCCAGGGACTGCGTGACGCTGAGGAACTTCAAAAAATCAGGTCAGCGGAGATGCCTCTATTTATCCCCTGGGGATATCACACAGAAGCCATGAGCACTCCTCAGAGTTGTGCAACGTGCCACGGATCCCTATTCCGTGCAAGATGGAGCTTGCTTGGCAGCTGAGAACCCGGGGAAATGGCTTATGTGTGCGCCTGATCATGCGAATCAGGACAGAGTCCTTTGTTCATTCGTTTGTGTAGCTGCCTTTGCTTGATCACAGGAACTTCATGCAATTGCAGTCGCTGCGAGAAACAAATTTGCAGAAACATTGCAGGGCAACCTAGTCTAAATTCAGATCAATTGAGCTGTTTCGTACGAGTTTCATGTAGAATTCAAGCTCATGTCTTCCAAGCGTGCGCCGGCTGATTTGTTTTACCAGATTATTGAGGAAACTGGTTGAAACATTGAAATGATTTCCCCCCTTTTTGTTGGTATGTCGTGCCATAGTACACACTTTGATTCATGATCTTTTGCGAAGTTTTTAAGTATCTTCCACAACTTATGTTTCCATCCGAAGGAGCACGTGTGTTGTAAGAACCATGATATGAGTTGCGCGAGAAGTATAGGAGAATCTTAAGGCGACATTTTTCCCCCTGTGATTGACGCATACATTCTTGCCATGGTTCTCTTCTTCATTCCATGTCGTTGTTGGTGCTTATGCTCCATTTAGTATATATCTAAATCTTGAATCACCTAGGGAAAGTGACGTCCACCCTAGCATTGATACGTAGGTGAGACCAGAATCCTGGTTGGCTGGGTGGTGGCAACAGTTCTGACGAGTGATGAACGGCATCAACACCTCTCATTATCATAACACGAGTACCTTCATACGATGAACGGCATCAATACCTCTTAAACAACTACAGAGTGGGTACAGGACAATCAGCTTAGCAAATAATATAGAATTCTACAAATGAGGATTAACTGAACAAAAGCAAAACATGTATTTGCATGCCTTCTATCACAAATGCACAAAAAATTATTGCATGGATTATTTTTGGAAGAGAATTTTCCACATTGATCTGCTCATGACTGCAGAACAAGGAAACAGATGACAGACTCCTGTCCTGGATCGAAAGACATCTTCACAGGCAAGAAAATTAAAGATCGACTCCAAGGATGCAGATTTTTTAATCAGTTATTCGTTCCTGTTGCCATTATCCTTCCAGTTGCGGGGTAGCCTCCTTTTTTTCATCAGAAAAGTAATCTTGCCTGCACAGGAGATTAACATAAGCTGCGGCATCATCTACTATGAGACATCAAAGAGACATGCTTTCGGCTTCTTTACACACCTTATCTTCCGTGAAAGCTGATACAAGCCCGTACAACCCATTGCCACATTAACGCTGAAAAGGTTCCAGTTTTTCTATAACAGAAAAGCATTACAAGTCAACTAATGAACAGTAACTAAAATGAGAAAACAGCACAGAATGATAACAGTGCATGCGCTCAGAGAAAACCCTCTTTGATCCTAAAACATGCATGCATCATTTCACTGCCATTATATCAGCTAAGTTCAATTCAGGAACACCTTTTTTTTTAGGAATATTCAGGAACACTTTCAGAATAAACTATCAGAATGTTAATATAAACAACATCTCTAAGTAATGCAAGCCTGTACCGGCCATTGCTACGTTAACGCTGAAAAGGTTCCAGTTTTTCTACAACAACAAAACATTGCAAGTCAACAAATGAGCAGCAACTAAAATGAGAAAACAGCATGGAATGACAACAATGCATGCCCTCGGAGAAACTATCTTTTGACCCCCTAAGTGATGCATTCGTAATTTCACTGCCGAAAATATCAGCTAAGTTCTATCAAAATGCTAATGTAAACAACATATCTATGGCAATAAAAGTAAAATTTTGAGAAGCGTATTTTCGATAACATAGGATTCATGTCACCATATTAGTTCTAATGCATTTAGCGAACATGGAAGTATGGATGGCTTACCGGTTTGATAACCATGCTGTACCTTGACCAAATGACTCCAGTGCAAGTAACAGCTGCAAACCATACAAAAGAATAAGAATGCCAGAATTAAACAAGAATGCATTGCAAACTAATGCCCATGTTATATGAAATGCGCTGACAGAACTGACTGGACAACTTTAACTTACCAATTTGCTGAGGATAGGAGATCTTTTCAGGCGGCTTGGCAAAGTCAGCGATGTTTGCAATGCTGATACCCCATTTGAATGTTGGCGCCCAGAAATGAACTGTGATAATGTTAAGTGCATCACTGCAGTCAGTTCAAGTCACAGGTGGTAGGAATAGTTTGTTTAGTACGTCATACATAATATTATTCTACAAATGCGTTGCAAGGAAGTATGGGCCACTTGAGTTGGACCAAGGAAACAGTCACATATTTTCACAATAGAAGCCACTGTATTCCAGGGGGAAAAAAACAGTATAGTAATGGCAACCTCATACTAGGTTCTATATCAAATAGTATCAATAATGCATGCCAGTCATGATTTGAAACAGGCACAAGCTAGGAAGGCATCCGTGCAAGTCATTATACGGCTTTTCATTGTGCCAGATGAAACCAACGGTGATGATCAATCTCATCAGGGACAATCTCATTGTTGTAAAAAGAGAGAGATTAAAGGCCAAAAATACTGACTGGTTTTGGGGCCAGCGGGATGGTTCCAAAAGGCCTGAAGCTTTGAAGCAGCCATTCAAGCGGATGCAAACTTTCCTGTCCCTTCGTATAACTTCTCGCACTTAACTATTCTGCAGTCTCCCTACAAGTGGGAAAACAAATAATGTCAAGATAACATGAATGCTTCGGGAAAGTAGATGTCACCGAATAACCTATAAGTTCATATCAAGAATATACTAGTGCAGTCACAATATTAACTATTGATATAAGGATGTAAATTCACGTATCCCAACATCCTGGTTTCAGGACACAAGTACGCAAAGCAGAGCTAAATTAACCAATCAACGCTGACAACTTTGTTTCCATTCCTTGAGCCATTGCTAGTGTGATTGATCCATGCCACAAACTTCATCTCAAATAACCTATACATAATTGAATACAAAGTTGCCCTTAAAAAGCGCCA
This sequence comes from Eragrostis nindensis, assembly GCA_012490785.1. Classification (NCBI taxonomy): domain Eukaryota; kingdom Viridiplantae; phylum Streptophyta; class Magnoliopsida; order Poales; family Poaceae; genus Eragrostis; species Eragrostis nindensis. The sequence continues at coordinate 45,317 of JAAXCT010002225.1, forward strand.
GCTAAAATCGTGAGTGATGCAGCACATATCATGGCACGCTAGTGATGCTCCCGATGTAACCAAGGTGCCCAATGATTCGTTGCACCTTAACGACAAGAATCAGGCTATCTGATGACACCTATTACAGTATTGTAAGCAAAGTTGATTTCTAGTGCGACAGAGCGCGAATTCAACAAATGATGTACCCCTGGCTGAGAAGCGACGGTAAACAGTAGGGCCGCGGACCTAGCAATTCGGCAGCACCCGTCGTCCCCGATTCATCTCGACACGCGACGCCACATGCCCACCCACTCGAGGCCGAACCCCAGCACGCTCCAAAATGTTGGGGGAAACAAGGTGGTGGTGCCGCGACAATCGAACCCGTAGCAATCTGGGAGCCTCCCGCAAAGGAAAAAAGAAACATTTTTCTCGCAGCGACGAGTAAAGCTACTAATTACACTACTGGAACGGGTAATCTGATCCGAGGAAGCCGCGGTAGGTCTCCCGCGCCACGAGACTGAAGATCCTCCCCTCCCCTTCCCGCTACGCAATCCAACCCGGACCCAGCAGAAGAGAGGCGGACGAGCGAAGGTCACTTCCTTACCTTCAGGAGGCGGCGGCGGCGTCCCTGGCTTCGTCAGCGGAGGGAGGGGCACGACGGCGGCGCCGGTTGGTCTGTCCCTCTACCTCGGGGACCAATGTTGTATCTCGCTGGCCGAGTTTGGGGGGGCGTGGCGAGTGGGGCCCACAAACCAGACTACGAGTACTCCACATGGTCCCTGTTTTTTCTTTCACCAGCCGTTTGGATTGGGCATGGACGGTCGTGACCTAGGAGGATTAGCAAGGCTTTGCTCCACGGTCCCGGGGGAATAAGGATATGCTCTGCTCTTCTTTTCGTAACCTGTCGCCGATCGCCGATTCTTCTTTTTGTTATCTGTCGCCGATCGTCTATTCCATTGTCGTTCGTTCGTGTGGTGCAGACGGTAGGATGTCTGTGTGAAACATCACACCGAAAGTATTGGTGCGACTGAAACAAACAGCATACTCATGGGTTTGTGTCACTATTCATGCCAATTTTTTTTTAAGGTTTGCAAGATTAAATCTTGCCTTTAAAAATATATGCATGTCTATTCCTTGAAGTATTTTTCATATGAGCATACAAGTGTAGATAAAACAATACCAATATTGCTTGAACATGAATTACAATTATACAACAACAAAAAATGGACTTCAAACATATGAAATCCATCAAACAATTCATGGTTAGAAGATGAGTTGCATACTATAATGAAAATCATTTAAAATAAGGATGACAAGTTGCAAACTGCAGTTAAGGTCATTCGAAGTAAAGATGAAGCCACAAGGCCCACAAGTGCAAGATAGTAGCTCCCTTGTCCTCGGTTGAAGTTCAGAGCAGTGTGCTTGCAATGGATTTGAACTTGATCATTCCAAGTAAAGATAGCCACAAGGCCCAAAAGTGTTAGGCCCTGTTTGATGCAAAGTATTTTTGGAGTTTTGTTTGAATACTACGGTTTTGCAAAATACCTTGGTTTTGTGAGGTATGTGAATGTTTGGATATAACAAGTTTTGGAGTTTCAAAAACCATGGTATATTGCTAAAAGTGCAACCATTTTGGAGTTTTAAAAACTCCACTCATGACCTCTTTTTTCTAACCACGGTTTTGCTTGGCACTGACTTTTAAAACCATGGTTTCATAATACTTTGGTTTTGAAAAACTTTAGCATCCAAACAGGCCCTTAGACATTAGCTCCCTTGTCCTCTGATTAAAGTTCAGAGCAGTGTTCCCGCAATGGATTTGAAGTTGTGGTTGAACTAAAACACTGATTCAAGTTTAGTGAATCAAAAAGTGTGCAGTTTGGAGAGTATTTTGATGTCTCCCCCCTTTGTTAATAAATTTACCACAAAATCTCATGCTATTCAGAAAAAAAGACCCATGCAACTGGACTACTGGAGCCAGAGCGCACACGTAATTCAACAAAGAAAATAAAATTAAAATGCCGCCACTGATATTAGGAAGGGAAAATATTCAAGTAAATTAGTCAAGAGTAGTTCACTCCATCCTGCGAGTGAACGGCAACAAGAATAATCTTTTACATCTCTCAAGTACATATATATATAGTCTCGTATACACAAGCCTTCAGCTCCAAACACAACAGGCGCCAAGAATCGTCACTAAACAACTACAACCTTACATTTACACAAACTGCACCGTATGTTTATCAATGGGCAGTGTATTGTTTCTTCTCTCCAGTTCAACAATATATTGCTTCTAAAGTGTAAATATGCACAGACAAAATGAACATTCTTCACACACTAAAAACATCCAGGCCCAACATTTCCAGGTTTTATTCAGTTAAGAGCCTGTCCAGATCTTATACTGTGGGTGCAGATGCCACTAGCCGCAAATTACAGATCTCTCACATCAGGAGCATATCTTAAAGCGCTCCGCATGGCAAACACTCAAGAGGAAAGATCCTGAGCTTAAGAATGAAACGGTATGTGACTCAGCATCGGAAACGAATGACGATGCACGAAATATCATCTTTGCTCATCCTCGAGAGGGCCTCAGATGTTAAACGCTTTGCTGCCGTTTGAGGGTCCTTGGTTGACTTCACTAGATCAACAGCTTCTTGGTTCTTTATTACCTTTACACAGCAAAGAGAGCACCAAATAACTGATTTATAAACCGACTTTAAGGAATGCAAGTGAGAATTAAAGATGGCTCAAAAAGTGTTGATTTGTCACTGGCAAATCAATTTGTATTTAACATATAGCAGGAAACTAAAGTAGTCTAACAGGATCACAAATTAGATGTTTGGAAGGGCATGATGTAACTTCTTCAAGAATATGTCATTGGCCCCTTCATGTAGTGACAGAGGCCAAGAGCTGAAGGCAAAGATAAGCCAACTTGGACCATCTTAATCAAGTGGCAAACTAGTCAAATCGTCTTAGGAAGTCAAAATATTTGTCATCTTCCAGGGAATAAAAAGGTAAATATAGACTAGGGGAGGAGAAAGAAGTAGGAGAAAGGAAAATTGAACTGGATAACTTTTTTCTTTGAGAACGAATGTAATTTCGAGTATACATGATTACAAATTCTTTACTGCATAAGGTGACTAACATGAAGTAAAATTGTCAAGGAAAACACATACCTTCCATAAACCATCACTGGCAAGTATGACAAACTCTATATTTGAGTTTATCTGTATATGCTTAATATCAGGTTCAGAGCTCAAGTGCGCCTTGAGGCTCTGATCACCAAATGCCCTTGCAACCGCCAGTTGGCCATTTACCCGAGGAACATCACCTATCAGCAACTAAAATGCATTCAGCCAATTTTACAGCATGGCAGGATTAGAATAATGGCGAGAATTAGAAACTGGACATACCGGGAAAAGTAGAAACAAAACCACCATGCTTTTCAATCCTCTTTCGTTCGTTAGTGGTATGGGGTTCATGATCAACTGTAACTTGATTAGCTGTACCCTTTTCGCACACAACAGCCCTTGAATCACCTATATTAGCTATCCACATATCTACGCCATCAACTACAATAGCAGTCACTGCTGTTGAACCACCCGGTCCTAGTTGTTTAGAGTTTTCCAGAATAAACTTGTTTGTGGAGCTGTATGCACTTTTAATAGCTTCATGAGGATCTGACCAAAAGAGAGGCTGCAAACATCACAAAAAAGGAAATTGATGAATATCCTTGTAGAGGAATATCATAAAATGAGATTATATTATAATACATGTATTGATTAGATAGTGAATTAGTGATATATCTCAATGTTTTAAAGGGACATAAAGGGGAAACAGAAAGTAGTTCTTACCTCTTTCAGTATATTGTTAAAAAGATTAGCTTTCAAATAACTGGCCACACTATCTCCCAATGGCCATCATAAATGGCAAACAGACCAAGTTCGTGATCCTTTTCATATCTATACTCTGCTACATGGTAATCTTCCATATCATGTCCAGATCTTCCTTCAACCAAGTGAAATCCATGTGTTACTTTGTTGCTTGACAACTTACTTCGTCCTCTTCCAGTATCAGCGGATGATGAGTTGAGACATGCTGCATTCTTCATAATACATGTTGAATGGAAGAAGAAAATATATTACCTCGACAGATTCATTTTAAAAAAAAAATCCTATTACAAGTTTCATTCAAAAGTCTTGAAAAATAATTACAGTTCAGGTTGAGCACAACAAGTTTTCATCGCAAATCAGTAGACATGTTTTATATACTTATGGTTACGCAAATATTCCCCTCCTTTCCATGTAGGTGACACTTTGTGTAGTTCGTGTGGAATCCATCCAAATAATCCATCATAACTCAATCAAAACCTCACAGGTCAATACTAAGATATGAAAAATAGGATTGAGAGTTACTTATACCTAAGACCAAAGAGGGCTCTGTTCGAATTTCACTTCCACAGTGGCTGAAACTAAAGAGCTAGAAGTAATAGAACCATTTTTACACAAAGCGAAAAAGGCCTCATGTAGCGAGTGCTCATCGTGTGTAGGATCTATCCGAATGATCCATCATATTTCAATCAAAACAAAGAGGCCAATACAAGAAACATAAGCCAACTCAAAGATATGACAACCAAATTAAGAGTTTATTATGCTTAAGACCAAAAACGGCGACGTTCCAGTTCCATTTCCACGATCACTGAAAGGTAGCTAAAAGTATCAAACTGGAATTTAAAAAAGACCCACATATTAGCAGTCCTAAGCCGAACGATACATCACACATTACATTCAAAACCCAGCTCTACCAATGGGTGTGTTCTGCACGCTCGTAGCACGCTTTCACCAAACTGCATCATATGCAGGTAGGCCGAGACATGCTACCACTTGACCACCAGCTCAGACTTCCACTGGCATCCTGTATCCATTCAAGCACGACACCCAGGCTACCAACCAGTCAATCACACCCTAAGCTTCTCTACAGGCTAACGGACTCATCACCAAGTAATTAATCAATCCCCACGCTAAGTTTCGAGCAAATCAATCGAAAGTTGCTTCATTTCCTGGAATTAGACTGCGAGGAGACGATTGATCATGCATATACGAGATGGAAGTAAAATTATCAAATTTAAAGCGACTGATCCTGATTAGCACACAGAATCCGCAGTACTAACAACAGGCTTGCTAATTGAAAGTTCTAAGTGCACATAGGCGACGGCCGGGGGAATCAGTCGGGGCGCCGGCGACGAGAAAAGCAGGGAGAACAGGTCCGATATTTTTCCGTACCCAGAGGATGTTGAGGATGTCGGGCCGCCTCTTGACGCGGTTCAGACGCCCGGCCGATGGCGTCGACGGCGAGGACGATGAGGAGGAGGAGGAGCAGGATGAAGACGGCGGTGGCTGCCCGTCCGCCGCCTGCCCGCCGGTCATGGCCGCCGCCGCACGGGGTTGGTCTCCTCGGTTTCCTCGTGCACCCTGGTTTACTTTACTTTGTCTGGTTGTCCTTTCGCCTGAATTTCTTTTCCTTTATTTTTCTTTGCTCCTTGGGGCTAACGGCATGGGCACGGTAGCTGTAGTGAGCTAGACTTTTCTATTTTTACTTTTGAAAAAAAAATTGAAGTATTAAAATGAAATTTTAAAGCGTGGACTTTTATCTTTAGGACAACATGAAGTAATTGGCTTTTCTCTCTCCACACTGTATTGTTTTTAGCGATGAATCTATACTACAATTTCTCCAAACAAGATATAAATGTGCACTAGTTCTTATCAAATATTATAAAACTAACATCTCACGTATTAAATGGAAAAAGCACTCTTTGCAAGCTAAGTCCCAAGGAAACCAAGTGGGAAAAAAAACTGATTCCACTGTTACATAGCCTTGTTCGAGACACATAAAATGAAGTGACAAAAAGAAAATTCTTCTGATATTATACTGTATATGGTTACAAATACTTTGACTGGGGGGGAGGTACATGAGTCCGCTTTCTCTCTCGAACCCTCCCCTGCTACAGTCCAGAGGAGGCGACCGGCGAGCGATTCCTTTCCGGCGGCCGCTCCCCCCGTTCTCCCTTCCCTCCGGCGGCCCGTAGGGCTTCGGAGGGACGGGAGAGGGGCGGAGCTGCCGTCCGGCCACTTACTACTACTAGTTTAGCTTAGTAGTCTTCGTTTTCCCTGTTAGGGTTAGGGTTCCCGGCTTCGTCGTCGGCGATGGCGGCCGGTTTTCTTTCCTCCCCCGGCGGATCTGGCGCTTGTGTCGTCGTTGGCGGCGGCAAAAGTTCCGGTAAGGCCCTGTGGAGTCGTTTCTTCTTCCGGTCCTTTGCGAAGGGGTGGAAGTCCTTTTGTCTCCCCTTGCCGGCGATGCTGGCTTCGGTGGAGTTTGTGTCCGGGTTGGTGTCGCTCAGATCCGGCGATGCCTTCTCCGGTGTTTTGCTTCTCTTGGTTGATGGTCGTCGATGGTGCTTGTTTGGTTCTTCTCGGGTCTTCCGATGGCGGTGCGATGGCCGGTCAGATGCTTTCGTCGTGCTATGGGTGCTACCACCCTTCAAATCGGCTTTTCCCAATGCTTGGAGGTCGCAGCCATGGAGGAACGAGGCCAGCAGGAGCCGTCGGTGGTCGCCGGCGAGGAGAAGAGGAGTCGGGAGAGTTCTAGGGGAGGAGGGAGTTCGTTGTAATTTTCTTTTCTTCGGGGACTTTCCTGTAAAAGTGTCTCAGGGGTGTGCCTGTAAAAGGTTTGGGTTGTACTGTGCAATGTTTTAATATAATCCCATCCCTTCGCAAAAAAAAAAAAAAAAAAAAAAACAAATACTTTGACTGACTGGGTCAAAGTTTGCAGCTTGACTATTAGTGTCTTTTAGAATATTTACAAGTGACTAAATTTTAGAATGGCGCCAGACAGGGAGGTTACGAATAATAGTAGCATTTATACATTTTTTAAAAAAATAATAGTAGCAACCAATTAACCAAAAGAGAGAACAAAAAGAAAAGAAGCAACCGATTATGGAGGGAAAGATGTGCCTTCACTTCAGCAGGTCTGCAGTCTTTTTGGTCAGAGAGCGATGGTCATCTTTGGATCTAAGGTGATTTTTGGAGATTTTTATTTGTGGACTTCTTTGACTCTTCACCTCCCAGCCGGTCCCTTGTATTTATGCCTATCAGCCTATGCAACTGTAATCTCCGGAGTGTTCTGGATACTGCTTGGGCTGAGGTCCGATTCCTTTCTGCCGTTCTTATCCGTTGATGGCCTGTTAGTACTTAATAAAGTTTCACTCTCTTCCTCTCTCTATATTTCTCACAGAGCAGCTAGGCCGATTGACTCCATGCTTTTCCGGCGAGATTTGATGCGCCCGGTTGCGCCGATGGTCTCTCTGATTTGGCGGGTTAGCACGGGCGGAAGTGGGCAACGGTGGCGCGTTGGCTTGGAGCAGGCGGGTACTGGCGGGAAAGAGCCAGTTCAGTGCCATGGCTGGGCGTGGCCAAGAGCTGACCGGATGGTCTTCGCCAGCAGCGTCGCGGCGTGTGGTTACGGCTAGCTTCTTTTTCTCAATTTCCTTATCTACTTTCCGAGATTTATTGTCGTGAGATTTGACTTAGTGGAGTTCAGGAGTCAATTGAAGAAGACTCCAGCGTGGAGCGCGCAAAGGAGGAGGTGCTTCGGGGTCCGGTGGCAGTGCTCGAAGCCGCCGACGTCGGCGTTCAGATCAGCTGTCACCACAGTGGTTATGCATCTTTGTGCTGGCCCATGGTTAGCGTTTTTTTTTTTCAACTGATGTTTGTGGGCTACTGGCCTGCGCGCTGCGTGAATGCAGTACTGCAGTATGCTTGCAATAGAGTACGTCCGTGTGTAGATGATTCGAGAACATGCTTCTAGGATACTATGTGCCTGCGTGCCATGTGTTTGAGTCATGTGCTGTTTTACCGGAGGTGGAGAGCTTTGGAGGGTGACGTGGACATATTTGTGAACATTGGTTCCTACATCAACGGCTGAGGTTAACCAGCCAATCACGATCGAGAGAACCGCACGGGTTTTAGAGATGTAGAGATTATGCTCAAGCTTTGAAATGATACTAGCTTGTTCGGCAAGCCTACTTCTTTTCAGCAGCTACAGTGTTCGCAGTTATTTCTTCAGCATCCGCTACAGTGTTCGCAGTTATTTCTTCAGCATCCGCTACAATATTTCTGCACATCCGAACAGGACGACTTCCTGAAAAAAAAAAGACGAGCTTTCAAAATGATGACTAATAAGGAATACCAGCACCCATCCCTGCCCTATCTCATAGAGGATGCATGTGCTACTATGTTCTCATCCCTATCTACTCATGATGACTAATAAGAAAGAGTCTAAGAGGCTGAAATTGTAACAGGGGGATATGGGGTGCACAATTTATATTTCTGAAGAGGAATGTTTCATACTTTGGATTGAAAATCTAACCAAGCTAGTCCATAAAGATAATTGTCTCTGAGGTATATATCTTACTCATGCTCAAGATAATCAACTGAAACCGGAGTTCGGGAACGTTGATAACGAACGACTGGCTGTTTCCAGATATGCAACGAATCATGTAGGGCACACCAGAGATAGGAAAATGTCAAAGTCGTCTGTCAGCAGTCCCCAGCGTAAGTCAACCAGTGTACATGATAAAGTAACTAATTACACATAACCGACACTGGCATGTGGGTCTGAATAACACGTCAGCACAAGGCCAACTTACAATTGGACCTTGATTAAACTAACACATCCTTTTGGACCTAAGAAAACCCTGTATTTACTTCTCAACCACCGACCTAAATACCATCACACCAGATATTAAACAAGGTTCCAGGGTGCGCCTCATAAATCTTCATAAGCTTCACAATTTTGGTTCACAATACCAACTAAAAGAATGTGAAAAACGAAACTTCTTCTCAGGTCAGTCGTCAATATCTTGGACCCATTGCAAACCTGTCACGGGACAAACACAAGCCACGCATACCTGGAAGTAAGTGCCATAGGGAAAATAATCTTGCTAATGCATAAAAAAAAAATGTTTCAAAAACCACAGAAATCTACTCGTAAAATTTTCACCAGAAAAGGGACTAGGGCCCACCTGGGAAATTTGAAAACAACATGGACTGTAATTTAGCACAAATTATTTGTATTGCCTCAACATCTATGAAAAGGCGCTCCAAAGTCTGAGCACTATTTATTTAGTTTCCTTTCATTTCACCTTTCCTTAAAGCAAGGCGACTTAGAGACACAAGACTTTTGCAGGCATTCTATTGCCCTAAAAAACACTTCAACTCCTCAGTAAATATAGGAAAACACCACACTTCAGGGTTGAAGAATAGCATTAGCTGTAGCACAAAATGAAATCTACCTGAGCCAGTAATATTGTTGTGAATCTTGTATTCTTGTGAACCTTATGCCAGTGACAGACAGGTTTGAGGGAATTTGACTACCAGAGGAAAGTAAACTACATACTGGGAGGTGATCATTGGGTTCAAAGGAAACTTGTTAATTATTCTGGTTTGGAGATAAGACCGAGATAAACCCAAGTAAAATATATAATAACTGTTCTTATCTCTAATTTCCATTTAACACCGCCAAAAAAGTAAACTATTATTCTGTGCCACCAAGCTCAGTTAAACCTACCACAACATGAAACTGAACAGTGCATAACAATAATATCACCGCATTTTATGAGTTGACGTTAGGAGAGCTGCGCAACAACCAAAATTCGGAGGATGCAGTAGTTTCTTTGAGCATTCCCATATCCATCCACCTAATTGGTATTATCTGTGGATGGATACAGGAATGCAGCGTAGAGATGTTTTCAGTGGTGCATTCATAATCATTTAACGTTCCCTGTGGACTAAATAGATCGCAAAAAGTTAGAAGAGAAATTCTTGGAAGACGGAACACTGGAACTGACCTTCAAGTACCGATTCCACTGCCGCATTTGGAATGATAAGCCCAACATACCGCTGATTGTCATTTGTCGTCTCCAAGCGGGCAACACGTACTCTCTTGTGAGCACGTTGAACCTATTTGATTATGTTAGCAAATAATTACCAATTAGAGAAGCATTATCTCAAATCCCTTCTATAATTATTAAAGCATCAACCATAAACCAAAAGTCCATCTACATATGCTGACTGATATAACATTTGAGATAAGGAGAGCTCATGCTAAGAGATACCAACCAGGGGTAAATTTGGAAACAAAATCTCGAGAAATGTGAAGTGCAAAGTATTTGAAAATTTAAAAAGTGGTCAAAGTTGTCAAGTAAATAGAAACAGAGGTTTGTAACAAGGTAAAACGGAATAAATCGAACCTGCTTAGCTAGGGCCTTTTCTACTACGCCCCATACAGGAAGTATTAGACCACCCAATATATTAATCTCTTGTAACCTTCTGCCCACTGTACAATTGCTTCCAAGTTTACACTTCGGCCCATGCATACACTGAAACAACGCCAAAAGACAACATTAATGAATGATTGTCACCTAAACCATCTTGGTTTGAGTGTAGACAAATAGTCAAACGACTCTATTTTAAAAAATGACCAGTTAGGTGCAGGTAAAAAAAAAAGCAAAAAATGTAACACTTAGTTCTGGAACTTTAGTTATTATGTTTAGACTGGAACTATAATGATGTATCAGAACAAGGGGAGTTAAAGTCTGAACATTAAACATATTATCATTAAAATAATAATTTGGAGGATCTCCTAGAAAACATCATTTGGACAGTATTGAAGCAAAAGCGAATAGTAATCTAGTTGACATGTTTTCTGATACTTTGTACAGATTATGTTCTGTTGAATGTAAAATCCAACTATAGTATTACCTGCTTGGATGACACATCATACTCTTCTTGCCAACCTATGCCAATTTTGTCAATCGATGAGACCTTCCTATACTTGGTTTTAAGTTCAACCAAAGGCATCTCCCTTTAACACAAGACATAATAATTTTTAAAATCGAAGCAATCACCGATAGAACCCTATGACTCCATGAAGAGTCCAAAACTATTTAGGAAGCAGAAATTGTGGGGGGGGGGGGGGGGGGGGGGGGGGGGGGGGTGAATGATGAATCAAGTACCTTGAAGCCTCCCCAACAGCAGGGCGAATTACTTTGTACATGCCTTCAGTTGAGCTGGTAGAGGCAAAGCGAGATTAATTACAATAAGGATTTGGGCAATTCATTAGCAGCTTTGACAGCCAATCAATCAAACAGTAATTGTAACCATAATATACCCGTACACAAGTGCTTCTGTTAGTTACAATAAATACCTCATCATCCATATACCTAAATTCAACAGTTCTTAATACAAGTATTCATCTTTCACGAATGGGGTTTTACTTTTCAAATGTATAACATATTTTTCTTGACTTCATTCTAGAATTTGTGAATCACCGCAGGCTGACAATGTGATGATAGCTATTATCCGTCAGTATGCCAAATTAAATCAAATGTGCAAAAGAATTCTATCAAGGTTCGCTCATTTGCTGGATCAAGAAAATCACTTCTACCATCATCAGATGCTGCAATAGTTTCACCACATGGAGATGAGTTTCTCAACAATGTTCTTTTGGTATTTAGAGGCCATTCTGTTTCTGTTTTTTTTTATGAAGAAAAACTTAACGAGTATGATAGACATCTTGAAAGGAAACTAAACGTAAATACATCATACTCATCCAACCACACTATTACCCTTCAAAAGCTAGCAGCCAATGTCTTCTTCCCATCCATTCTCTTCTGGACTCATAAAATCCATCACTGGATGAACATAGCTCATCTTTCAACCTTTCTTCAAGCATTGAATTCGCCAACTAGAACATTTGCAAATGAAGATATGAAGAGATTGTATCTCAAGAGGTGCAGGCATAAAACTGATGCATAATTGAACAGAAATATAACTGCACCCATGTCGCATAAATTCTCAACTAAACGACATGAAAACATTGCTTACCTCCCAAGTAACTCCACGGTTAATAGTAAAACTAAACAATACTGTAGAAGCACCAGATAAGCTATCAACATGAACAGTCTGCACAGATAAACCTGGATTGTAACTATTAGAGCTGGAGCTAATAAAACAAACTTTTATCTGAAAGAAACACAACCTTCGGCGACCCTTTCAATTCGACACTTTTAGCTTTGATATCAACAATACCAGAATCAAGCTGTCCTTCATTTTGAGCGCTCTTAATGACTACATCAAGTATGTTCGAGAAAAGATCAAATAACCTGTCAAATTAAATATGCCCTTTAGGTACTGAACGACCTGGAAATGTAGTAAGGAAAACTTGTGACGGAATGAACATGCCTATTCTGGATGTTTGGAGGCAATCCCAGGATACGATTGAGGAAACGGGCCACATTATGCATATCAGAATCGACAATTCTACCTGTAAGCTTTCCTCCAAATTTTCCATTGCCTGCAATGAAATTTCCAGTCACGAGCTCTGACTCAATAGTTGAAGCTAAATAACATACATTCTAACGTAGAAAATAGTAGAGCATTTCTGCCATGCACTGCAAAACTGGTAAGCGGCAGTAATTGCAGACATTCAGTTCCTAATTAAAGGAACTCACAAATATTGCAACATTCAATGAATGAACACAAATCCAAGCCAAACTACTACATCAATAAATTACTACAAAATGAGATAGATGGAATATAAGAAATACAGAAGTAAAAAAATTTATAATAAACTGGTCAAAAATATATAAAGTTTGCGTCTATGCACATATATAGTTTGGGAAGTGTATCAATGGAGAAGGGTATCCAGATTCTACAATGTGAAATTTTTTGGATTTGAGTCTGGGAGTTGAGCGCAGCTCATATGCTCCGGCTCAGCCCGCCCCAAAAAAAAGATATCCAATATCTTTATCATACATAATAAAAATAAGGTTTCCCTATAAAAAATAGCCTGTATGAAAACTTACACATCACAGGATCCCTAATAATTCCAATTGCCACTAAAGCAGCTTTTGCTGTAGTTATGAACTCTTGGAGGGTAGCTTGATTCTCAGAGCATCCCAAAGGTACAACCGGAAGTGCATCCTGGAAACCTTGAAAACTATGCTTTAGAATAATGCATGAATTCTGAGGTCACCCATCTTCCCTTCCTAATAAAAGAAAATGAAAGGGACTATTGACTACTAACCTGTTCCATTATTCCTCTGTACATCATTGTCAGGGCTTTCTTTCCGTAATTACTGTCGTAGTTATAAGCATTTAGTGATGGTCCAGCTCTACAAAATCAGATCACAAGGGGAAAACCGTGAGAGACGTTTAATGTTACACTTATAATAGGACAGCAGACTGATTAAAAAAAGAGAGAGAAAGAACCTTCGATCCCCTTGTGTTAAAGCTCCAAGAGACTCCAATCTCTTTGCCACAATTGATGCAAATCGCTTTTCACCACCAAGGTTCGTAAAAAGAAGCCTAAATTTGTACTTCAAGAATCAATGCTTCATAATTCAGATATCAGCAATTTAAAGAGACGTTATTTTCCTTCCAGCATTCAGAAAATTGCTCTCTTAAGTATAAGATAGCCAAGTTATTGCCTTTCATGATTATCCATGCAAATACCAATCATCAATATACATGTTCAACTAGACATTATGTTAAAATCCTGATTTAAAACTCTCTAATGAGTAACAATAACAGTATAGATATGAAAAGAGGAAATTTCCGTAATCATAATATACCTATATTCAGGTGCAGAAGACTGATTAGAGCGATGGGTTCTCCCAAACTGCTGAATTGCACGGTCTGCACTCCAAGGAAGCTCAAGTGTTATGTGTACTCTTCTCCTCTGGCATTGATTAGTTAAGCAGGATATAAGGAGCATTCCAATAGACAGATGTCCTGGAGAATTGTATGGATGAGCAGTGGAGGAAACTCAGACCTGATTGTTTGCCCTTCGCTCAGCATGTAGAGAAACACCAGCAGATCCTGCTTCAGATATTATTGCGATATGCTTTTTTCCATCCATAAACTGCTGCTTTTCATGCATATTGACCATGTCCAATGCAACTTCTTTACTAAAAACGGCATACATTTTAAATGAGAAGAATTGAAACAGTGAGAGCGCCAGTCACGAAGTTATAAATTTTGCGTAATGAAATGGCAGAGCCCCTGCCATAGCAGCAGGAAAAATGAATCAATTCGAAATATAAAAAGGCCACATATGAAAGTTTACTCACGTGTTCCGTGACTGGTAAATAACACCTTTTCTATCTGATGCTCTTCTTAGCATACCACGCCTTCCAGTTATTTCTGCAACATTTTCAGGGCCACCAAGCTACAATAACACCAAAAGAAATGTAATGGTTTGATGACTGAATGTTCATTAAAACCATTAAAACAACGTTTCCATTTTGCTAGTATTATTAGTGCAGTTGAAACCTATAGTATTCCCTTATTTGCCATTGAAAATAGAAGGGAAGTGTATTTTTTGGATGGCAAGTAGGGGAAAAGTATAATGTTCGATGGCATAGATTGAATTCTCTAAATAAATCAGTTTAAACAGTTCATAATAGATAAAAGGACTTCAGAAATTAATAATCAGATTGGAGAAGTCTAAGAATTTGTTGAAATAACTAACGAGTAACTGAATGACAATACTACCCTTGCTCCTTTCTTCCTCGTGAACCAGGCAGCAGCACCTTGGACGAGATCGATTGGTAATGGCGAGTTCCAACTGGATGGGTCTTGGACTCTTGGTGACCACCAAAATGGATGCGTTGGGAGATGTAGAAGAGAAACATGTGATCTATTTGTTCTAATCGATGGATAACGATTCGAATTTGGTGATTTTGTGGCTAGGGGAAGAGAAAAAATGAAATTGAGGAAGAATCTGTTGATTTGGACCAAATCCATCAGAGCTCGAATCCGCCATGGTCTGCCCATCGCCGCTGCAGCGCTGTCGAAGAGCTGCGGCCCGCCATGGTCTGCCGGCTGCCGCTGCAGTGCCGTCGAAGAGCTGCGGCTGCCCCCGCCCCATGCGGCGTCAAGGAGGCCAGGCAAGCGTGGCAAGCTCAGGGAGAGCGTCAAGGCCGATGACTGGTGTTGGGTTTGGGGCGTTGCAGCCGAGCTCGGGGAGGGAGAGCATTAAGGTGCCGCGGCCGAGCTCTGGGAGGGCTTCAACGACGGAGCGGCGTGCAGGACCGGACAGGGCAGGGGCAGGTCAGAGGAAGATGACGGAGGGCGGAATGAATGGCTGGCAGTGTGAGGAAAAAAGGGAGGGGCAAAGCTGGAACAGGCAGTGACAGGTTAAAAATTTAACATCAATGGCATTCCCAGGATTCAAATTTGTTCGGTGGCAGTGAAGAGATTAGAGTTTATGCCGGTGGCTTTGAAGGACAGCCCGGTGCATGTAGCTCCCGCTTGCGCAGGGTCCGGGGAAGGGTCCGACCACTTTGGGTCTTTTGTGCACAGCCTTTCCCTGCATTTATGCAAGAGGCTGTTTCCAGGACTTGAACCCGTGACCTCATGGTCACAAGGCAGCAGCTTTGAAGGGATTTTCCCTTTCATATTTTATACCACCTTCTATGGCTCTTGTTAGGTTTCATTTCTAGTCTAGCCCAGCCTGCTTGTTGCTTCAGATCTAAGGCTCATTTGCTGTATGAATTAAGATGTCTCAGCTGCTGAATCTAGGGAAAAGCTCTAAATTATGCAGATTAGCATGAGATTACTAAGCCTTGCTCATTATTCAAAGCAAACTTAGGGAGAAAAGAATTCACCATGCCCAGGAAGAAATAAGTTAATTACCTGATCAATGATGTCATCTAGAGGATTATTAGGTAAATCCAAGGAACGGATAATGTCTAAAATCTTCGACTTTCTCTCCACCGCAGCATCATATCTGACAGTAATTTACCAGGTAACAAGTTTATGAACTGGGCCATGTGATGATGCTGTTAGTTAATGGTTAATAGGTACCTCTTTGAAAGTTCAGTCAAGTAAGCATCTCTTGCTATGAAGTAGCCTTCGACCTTGTCCTTGCAACCGTAACATGACCAATCATTAGCCACCATTCCAGTCAAAGGTGGAGTCAGGCAACCAGGGTGAACACGTGTAGCACAAACAGAACATTGAAGTAACAGGCTTGTCTCCTGAAATGACATGGAAATGAAAGGGCACAAACTAGTAAAAGAACTATAAGGAACAATTTCGCTCTTCAAGTTCCAGAAGACCACGGTAAGCTTATGCAGGCACTCAGCATGCAATACAGTGGCACAAGTATCATTTCAAGTTCCCAACCACTAATAACGAATATGAAGTGGCATAAACATAATATCAATAAATAGAACTCATTATGCTATTTATGAAAAAGGTTACAGCTTTATCCATACAGGAGGCATGAAGGAGTTCCTGGCTTGTGCTGCCAGTTTCATGCCAGACCACTGAAGCCCCCATTTTTTCTTGAATAAGCAGAAGAGCTGCGTAAACACTGGAGGCCCCTAACGTTCCGATACAGTTTAAGTTTTGAATTTGAAAAGTCTGTTTAAAACTGGTTAGTGGCAAACTGGTAATGACACGTGACTGAATTTCTCATTAAAAAAAGGTTTTCAAGCTCAGTGGTGACACGGCAGTGCTACAGCAGCCAAAAAGTGGCAGGCACAATTACATCACAGGTAGGTTAAAACATGCAGTGTTGAGAGAAACAAGTCACCTCCTCGGTATTGCAGATCTGACACGTGTGGGAATCCTCATCAGATTCTGTAGATTCATGGTCTGACTCTGCCGCTACATTTTACAAAATACATCAAGTACATAAGAAAGAGATCATAATTAATCTGCCATAAATACATGAAATAACATCAATTTCAGAAATTTACAGTACAACATGCATTGCTTTTACGATTCAGGGGGAGTTATGTGGATGCAATATCTCCAAGTCATTCCACCAAAATTAAGTAATAGCTTTAAGTACAGGATGGCACTTGGGTGAGCATGCGCGTGCATATACTCACAATCAATAAAATAGACAACAATCATCCTTTAAACTCGCATTCAATAGATAAGTCATGCTTTAAGCAATCACAGCATCACCTTCAAATGTGAAAGAACCAAAAAATAATTGCTGCGGTAATTTCTTGGAGTAACCACACTATTCCACATGATTCATTAATAGGCAAATCCCAATGCAACAAGAAGTACAATTATGAAAATAAGAAACTATAGACTGACCAGTGACCATCGATCACATCTTATATGCTTATGTGGTTTAAAAAATTGACCGGTGCGGTTAAGACAGCCCCCATGGCATTCTGGACTCGAAGAAATTATCTTTCTGGCCCGGTGAAGAAAAGGCCCCAAAAGCCTGCCATCGGGACAACCATAACAGTTCAGGTACTCGGACAGCCAACAAGGGACCTTCTTTTACCCAGACCGAAAATCCGCTCCCGCAGAGGGTCGAACCCGGATCCCTGGGGTGCTACTTACACGTCATAGCCATTCTACGAAGAGCCCTTTAGCTATTCTTATGTGGTTGAAGTGGTAGAGATCAGCTACTAAGGCCAATTTGAGGCTGTGCTACCCTATGGAATCTAGATGGACCCATGGACATGGGAATCTTTGTCAGCTTCATTAATACTTTGTCCTCCAAAAGGATGCTTCCAAGTAGATATTGTGTCAAAAGTAAAGACGCTTTTGACACAACAGTACCACACCAATCCATCACTAACAACAATTTTGTAAACAAGAAAACTTACGTGGATAACATTCATCAACTCCATCATCACCCAGATCTTCCATTTTAGTAAATTTACTAACTTGACCTCTCAAGGATACATCAGGTCCATGATGCCGCTTACGCTGGGACTCTGTGACCGTTTCTTCACCTATAATAGCATATGCAAATCAAGAAGTAAGAGGGACTGCATACAGTAAGAAATATCATCGAATTAAGTAAGAAAGCAAATCAAAAGGAAACTTATACACCCTCCTATAATATTCTACATGAAACGTTAAAGTTTAGTTTAGAAACAAGTCCTGATCATTTACGACAGACGACGTCTGTGATGGTGTGGAGAAACCTATATTCTTAAAGAAAGGAACCTTGTATCACTAAGCATTGGGTGAAAATAGTACAGTACAAACTTAATGAAACAGTTGATGGAACAATAGTACATTAGTAGCCAAGTCTGAAGATCCTGACATACAACAGGGTCCGTACAGGGACCGCGCAAATGGAGCTGCAATTCCGTCTGTTTGGACTTTGGAATCTCCTGATGATTGATTGTCCGGCTAGGATGCTAAGGGCGTGCGACATGCAGGGCGCCAAATCCTCTTTTTTTTAGTTCAGTTTTTATCATTTTACAATGATGCAAATAAGCATTCTTATCCATATAAGTTTTTAAAATGCAAACCTTGTTGAAAACAATCAGGCTTTGGAGGCAAAGGATAATTATCTTCTACGAGCTTAAGAAGAAGCTCTCTGGGACCAGAAACGAAATCTTCCAATTCAACACCCTGCCACATAATGAAAGATTGGAGCATGAGCTAACTTTGCCAAGTTATGGAAAACACAAGACCTGAGAGAGAGAGAAAGAGAGCAAACATACATATTTCGTGATAGCTTCCTCTGTTCGAGCTTCTCCAGTGCTCTGAAGGCCAATCACCACACATTTCTCTTCTGCCAAGGCTTCTTTTGCCAACCTCACAACAGCAGGTACCTTTGCTGACATACATATATGCCTAAAGAAACGCTGCAAAAAAAGAATATATACAATTCACTGTTATTTAAAACTATTATCACCAACAATATGGGTTGAGTTCCTGTTTGCCTCTCTTGAGGGTTCCTGCAGGTTCCATCTCTAGCCTACCCCAACTCGCTTGGGATAAAAAAAGCTTTATTGTTTTTGTTGTCTCAACAATATGGGTTGAGTTAGAGCATATGAAGGAAATGATGTGCCAGACTATAAGTACTACATCAGAATTTTCTCTCTGATCTCATATTCTCTGAGTTGAAAACATTGACAATTATGGTTTTCGGTAATTGGTTAGCACGTTTATGGCTATAAATATATTGCTGCAAAGTAGGAAAGAGAACTACCTGATGGCTGGCCCAATAGAGCCGCCAGATATGAGCAGAGTTGCTTTTATCTTCTGCGTAGTATTCAATGGCAGATAGGAGTTCAACACGCAGCTCAGCCCAAAGTGCAGCTGCATTTCTATAAATATGCTGCATCATGACATAATAAGCAATTTGAGTTTAGTCTCATACCACGAGCCACAATTACAAACTGAAACGAGAATAGTCAAATTTAAAAGAGCACAGTATCATAGCACCAAATGAAAAGGAAAAATGGAAAAATGTCAATTTTACCATCATTTTTTCCTCCAGAGCTGCTTCCAGGACATCAAAATCAACACCCTTATAACTTAGGGTACGGCAAACATACATACCCCTGGGACAGGCTCAACAAATGAGTAGGAAATGAACATTGGTGCACAAAAAATAGAATTTGAAACCTTAGCAACAAGACAACTCAAAATGCTAACATATGCCACCAATTGTGTATTTGCTTCTAATGTCAATTTGTGTGCTCTTGTGCACGTATATGGTAGAACTTGTTCATTGAATAATTGCAGCAACACTAACCTGGCTTTCATGTCCATCGCAACAAGTTCAAGAGCACCCACACCTCCTTTCTCAAGAGCGCCTGAAAATTATTCCCAAGAGTATAAACAATAGCATAAATCATCACTGCTTCTTGATATGTTAGGTCTGATTTCCAAAAACAATCAATGGAGCATTGAGTGTATCGCAAAAGGAATAAAATAGTAATTACTGTGGATTGTGGAATATATATGCATACAGCTGACAGGTCCATGGATGCTAAGATAAAGAAATTTTGTTCCTTGCACTAATACTAGTGATACTGCAAAGAACAGATGGTTTTGGTATGTTCCAGTGTGAGAGAAAATCTTTGTATGGGTTAGTTGTTAGCAGAATGTCCTATCAGTGAACCAAACAGTGGAAGTACTGCAACTATCACTCAAGTAAGGAGAGATTGCAGATTAAGCACTCATTCAAATACAATTAATTTGAACAGCATTCATCTCTAAATGCTAATTGGCCCCAATGTATCTTGTTTTCCTAATAAACTTGTTTTAATATGGACAATCACAAATTAGCATTCCTGCATAAATATGTTGAGAAAATATGACGACTGGCTCAGCACTGGGAATAAGTATTGTGCTTGTTGTCCTCGATAAATATGTCAATGATAATTTGTGTGGAGATAAAGGCCAAGGAACAAAGTATGGACAAAGAAGACAGAAAAGAATAAAAGAATTAGCATTAACCTAGAAATTGGTGAAAATTCTGAAATGATGTTCCATCGCCCCAGAGGCCAAGCCGAACCATGTAACCTAAATTTCGAGGTTCAGATGCACCAGTGGCTGAGCAATAAACAACCCGAGCTTGAGGTAACATTTCCTGCAACATTTGGCGCCATCAATGAATCAGGCAAGTTTTTTGATAAATTGTTTCAAAAACCAAGTATCAAGAGTTCGAGACTATGGTAGCAAAAGTTATTGCATCAACATAATCAGCCTTACATAAATTTGACTAGATTTATTCACCAATTGCAAACAATTTGGGTGTATGGTTTTAAGTATGTATTTTATGAGGCAATAGTCTAACTAGAAGCAAGTTTTCAAAGGCCATTCAGTTTGCAGTCAAGAAATGGGACACATAAGACACGGCAGAATGTGTGTTCAGTAAGATTTTCTGATTACAAGGGAGCAGGTCTAGAAAGCATCAAAGAACATAAATCCACACGCACCTGAATCTCAAGAACTGCTTTACCAGTGCGAGTGGGCTGGCTCCCTGCCTCAGGAATCAGGTTTTTGGCCTTGTGGCACTGAAAGTGACATAAGTTTTCAGCACACGAAAAAGTACACCGCCTAGATGAATATGTAATCAGATGTTTTCTTAGAAGATGCAAGTATATTCCATAAGATCTTGTATCCTTTTTTGTTGTTGACTGCTAAGTTTAAAACTGATCCGTATTTACCTCATCAAACACTAGAAGACCATCAAAATCAGACCCACACCACTGTACTAACTGCTGCAAACGGGAAGAGCTTTTCTCAGAGGATGCTATCAAGCTGCTATAAGTCACAAAAATAACTCCGTTTGTAACACCAATGGCTTCAGAGTCTAGCTTAGAATATGGAAGCTTATTTAAAGCATGCACTGCAGAAAAATCATATGGATGTCAGCATCAAATGTTAGCAATAAACACAAAACATATAATAGAGTATACTCCAGATAAAGGAAAGTAAATTCTTCATCTAAGTCCCATGTTCTCCATTTCCACTCAATTGTTAAAACTACATCACAGGCAATTTGATTGATTAATTTGACTCAGTATTCACCAATTCTTGCTAACCCTGTTTCTCTTAGAGATTGCCATAAAGACATCTGAAAGATGGGAAATAAGAAAGCATCCATACTGTTGAGTATTGGCTGACGAATCTTTGATTTATAGTACTTTTCTCATATAATCTATCACTGACTATGTTTTACATAAGTGATGCTACATGTCAGCCTACTAGTCCATCTTCTTGCATAATCCTATGTCTTTGATCATCCTATCTCCCAATGACTTTTATTCGCATGTCCATGGCCTCAATAGAAATTAATTGCAATTTCACTTGGCATGATGGGTACATGTAGATCCTCACCTTTCACACATTTCGCACCAACATCATCCAGATCTCTACGGGCATCATATTTCAGGTCCGAACCAATGGAAATCCACCTGAACAGTTTGTTCATTGTTAAAAGCACAAACAGACAACAAACAACAGGCACGGCCAAAATATGGGAGAGGTGGCTACTGAATTCTTTTTCTTGCAGAAGTACTTACAAAGCCTTATGTCTTCCCTGTTGCCAATTTTCCCAGATCAAACCAGCAATAGTACGGCCCTTACCAACACCAGCTCCATCACCAATGAAGAAACCTGCTCTAGCACCTGTCGGGAGATGATGAAGATGCCTCTGCCAAACAAGAATGTAATACTTACAAAAGGTGCAAAGCTTATATATTTACTTTATGAGGAAGGAAAGGACAAACAACGAAAAGGTAACTGACCTGACAGGCATATACTACTGTTTCAATTTGCAAGCACGACAACGCATTGGTCCCGTTCAATTCATCCATAATAGTCAAGCTATAAGTAGGTTCAGGAGGTTGCACCGCTGATAAAGAGGATGTTTCTACGACAGGGTCGGGATGAGGAAGACCAAGAGATAGCTTGGGAGGCCTCTGAATCAGAATCAATAAACTTATCAATGCAATAATAAAACTGAAACGGAAAGAGATCTAGGAAAATGCAAAACTGTTCTTCATTCTTTATTCAAAAAAAAATTTCAAAATGTTAAACCTTACATAGTCAATGAAAGTATCCCCAATCGTACCACCTTCCTCTTCCTCGTGCTCCACATCGATCGCAACCTGCTTGAATTGAAATGTAGTTATAAATTAAATACTCCCTCTGTTTCACAATACTTGTGATTCTAGTCTTCAAAATTTTTGCCACAATACTTGTGATTCTCACTTCTCGATGCAAATTCTCCCTTTCCAATGCATCTCTATCTATATCTCTCTCCTCATTGTTTTCTGTGCACTACTTCCGTTTCACTTCTTGTTTCATGTGCCCAAAGCTAGAATCACAAGTATTGTGAAACGGAGGGAGTACAAAGGAAGAAGAAATTGGAATGTTCAGTTCTACAATGACATGATGGGATATCATGGAACATTCCCATGAACCATTCAGCAATCAAATTTAATACATTATAGATAACAAAGAAGATGAATGGAAAAACTAATCGGTTCACATATATATAAGCTGATAATGTGCTACACTTGACAACCGTAGCAACTGCACGGTGGATCCAAGATGACTTCTTTTTTTAATTTGCCAGGGAGTGGAACTGTTTGCTTCATTTTGGTATATGATTCGAACCAACTGCGCCTATGTTCTTTCAACAAGCAACATAGCCAGAACCCCGCCAAAGTTGTTTCAACATAGACAATCCCAAGCCTCAGTAAACAAAGAATAGGCTAAGCAAGCTAACTGAAAAAATAGCCACTTCTATGAAGATGAAACCCCAAATACACTCTTCTTGGTTTCACCTCTTGCTTATCCCTAATGAAGTTGTGCTCATACAACATGAAGTTGTGCTCTTTTTTGTAAACAGCTTTAGCCTGGTGCATATTATCCTAAATAAGGGCACTAGCAAATGTGTCATCTTGACCAAAAACTAAGTAAACCAAGACCAAAATTGCGGCATTGACTTAAAATCATGTCAGGCATCCCCACTAGCCTGACTTTTACTATGCAACGAAGGGGCAGAGCCACTCACCTCATTGATCTCCTCAGGAAGCTCGGGAGGAGGGACCATGGGCGCCATGGGCACCGGCAGGTGCGGCATCATCGGCAGGAAGGGCATGTGCGGGGGCATCGGCACCGGCGGGGGAGGCGTAAGTGGGGCCGGGATGAAGCCGGGGGCCGCTGCGGCGAGGAAATGGCGGAGCTTGGAGATGTCCACGGCGAGTTCGACGTCGCACTGGGGGCAGCGGAAGCGGGAGAGGCCGTGGGGCACGTTGAGGACGGCCTTGCAGCGCGCGCAGGGGAGCTGGATCTTGGTGGGGTCCACGCCCTGCGCCCGGGGAGCGGAGCGGCGGGGAGGGACCGGGAGGTGCGGCGGCGGCTGAGGCTGGAGCTGAGGCGGAGGCGGCGGGGGAAGCGAGGGAGGTGCGGGCGGGGCCGGCGCCGGGACCGGGGGCGGAGGGGTTGGGGAAGCCTTGGGCGGGGAGGGCGGCGGCGGCATGAGCTCGGGCGGGAGGCGCTGTGCCATGCGGCACTTGGGGCAGATGAACTCCGTCATGCCGGCGGCCACCGCGAGGACACCGCGGCAGCCGGCGCAGCGGACCTGGACGGCGGCCGGCGGGGCCGGGGAGGCGCCGCGGCCGGCCATCGGTGAGGGAGAGAGGGTTCCGGCTGTGGGGAGCAGCAGTGCCAGTGGGGTTTCCGCCGGGGTATCACGGGAAATGCTGGGAAATTTTGGGAATGTGACAACAGACTTTTGCTAGTATACCAGTCCTCCGTCTGGACGGAACGGGACGGAACCATTTCATTTTTTAAAAAAAACATTCCACTTTATGTTTGGTTTTGTTAGAGAGATGGGACGTAGACACGCTTACGTTTCAGTTTGGTAGAAGGATGTGAAGAGACAAAAATAGATGTCGTCATTTTATTCTGTTAGTTGGCTTTTCGATCGAACAGTCTGGGCGTGTGAGCGGTCCCTCCCTACCACACCACCGCGCCGCCTCACCATCTCTGCAGTTGGCATCAGTATCAGGAAAAATTATACCTCTTATTTTACATATAAACTCATCAACTTTCTATCACCAAATTATAATTACATAAGATTTATCATATCTCTAGAATCCTTTATATTTAGGTACGAATTTCAAACGCCAAGATGACTACTCTCTCGTTTTAAATTACATGACGCTTTTGACTTTCGAATGTTATGTTTGGTCATTCATCTTATTCAATTTTTTTTTTGTCAAATATATTAAAAAAATCTTCACTACCATAAAAACGCGAGTTTGTGGTGTCCGGTCCGTCGTCGTCCGCACTCTCCCTCACGAAACATTGCGCCGACAGGTGGGCCCGCACTAAATTCAGCGAGCACCGCTTCGCCTCTGCCGCCGACTCCCTCGGGTCGCGTGCGCCTCCCAGCCAACTCCCCGCGCCCACGTCGTCTGCCTCTACCATCCACTCTCCGCGCCGATGTCCGCGTTAGCGTCCCTCTCACTCCCCGCGCCCGTATCCGCTTCCTCGGCACGGCGCCGTATCGCGGGGCGCGCATCCAAGTGACCGCGGAGGAGGCAGAGGCGGCGCCCCCCTCGAACTTGCGGTCTGGAGAGTCCTGCAGTGCGATGCGTCGAGCTTCATCCAGGATAAATAACCCCTCTTCACGGTGGTGGTAAAAGTCCACGCAAAACCGAGGTGTTGAGCTTTGGCAGCCCAAGTCGGAGGCGACGATGAGAAATTGCTGTTGGCAGATGACGAGGCTGGTCCTGGGATAAGAGATCTGAACACTGGCTGGGACTGCCTGCCGATTTATGTGGTCGATTTGGTTATTTGGACAGAGAACGGGCGGGGAGGATTTGGACGAAGGCTGTGCTAGGCTGCGAGCTGGAGCCGAAGCGGAGGAGGAAGACGACCTTAATTGAGATGGGTCCCACACTAGCTGCTGCCCTCGGGATTTTTTTCCTTTTTCTTTTTCTTTTTAAAACCCGAATGGCTTTGCTTGTAGTCTTGTACCTATGCCTGCACGCGCGCACACACACACACTGCATGTTGTCGTCTCAAAAAAAAAAAACACCGAATGTTGCTACATATGTCCTGCTCCTATACCATTCATAGCACTTAATTTTAGCTCTAATGAATTCAAGTCGACTTAAATAAAGAACATGTGTTTTCCCAACATTTCAGGGTGATTCTTATATTGTATCTCCATCAAGTGAATTTGAGATATCTGGCTCAGTAATCAATTTTTTTAGTCTATTTAAAATCTTAATAGTGTAACAAAACATTGTGAAAATAGTTGCAGATATTTTTCTTTCCGTGGCGAAGCACGGGCACTGTGCTAGTCACGATTAAAGTGTCTCTAGTGATAAAACAAACCGCAAGAAAATAAATGATATTTGTATAATATTTTTGAAACGCGATGTTTAAACATTTCAAACTGATGTTTAAAAGTCAAAAGCATCATACAATTTGAAATAGAGAGAGTAATATTTAGAGATGAAGGAAGTATGCTTTTATCACTGCCATGAAAATTTTCATATTAATACAATGGGTTTAAATGTTTTCAAAATCCTCTTTTATTTGAGTTTTATTTATCAATTCACTTGGTCATTCATGGCTCCAACCATTAGCGTGACCACATAGAAATGATATGACTGTAATCTTCATACCTGGCTTGAGAACTCCTTTTATCCGCCTCTGTGATTAAAATTTGAATCGAATTGTTCTTACTTCTTGCTCTTCTCATTCTTCGTTTTTATGTCCCTCCTACTTCCCCCGTGTCGTTGCATGCGAACTCGGGGAGTTGCAGAGCAAAGCCGCCTACTCGCCCTGGCTCGTTAGGGACAAACTAAGGCTCTATTTGTTGGCGATTATGATTCTAAGAATTCAGCTTTTAGATTTTGATTTTCAGAATCTGAGATTGTGGAATCTGTATGACAAAATCTGGAATTGTTTGTCTGGATTCCACAATCCAGCTTATAGATCATTTCAGTCACTTACAGTGGGGCCACAATGGCAAATGGGTAAATATTTGTGCCACAGCCCAGCAAAAGCTAGTCCTGAGCAGATTGTGGATTCTGCCTCGGATTCTGATCCATATAATAGAATCCAGACTCAAAATCTAACCCTTTGTTCCAACTTCTGCTTTTAGAATTCAGAATCTAGAATCAAAAGCTGAACCGAAAATGACCTAAGGGAGGAGTTGTAGAGCACAATAGATAAGTTAGGGCTCGACGTCTCCCACAAGCCTGGGAGGTGCTGTAGAGCACAATAGATAAGTTAGGGCTCGACGGCTCCCACAAGCATCGTGAAAACTAAGGACAGTGTCTGACCACGCGTGGGGATCAACCGAATTCAACCCCATACTGCAACCATTTTTCTTAGGTTGCTGGCTCGTGTCACCAGTCACCACCCCTCTCTACTGCCTCGCATCGACGATCACCCATAGATGGAGACTCATGTAGGTGGGTGATGATAGCAAGAGACAATATAAGCTTTCGGTTTGCTATTGCTTTGCTTCAAAGCAGTAGCGGCGTGTGCAAGTGGAGCGACTGCATATTGCAACTCCAGAACACATTTATCTTGACGTTTACAGTGATCCCGTGTGAAAAAATGAAGTGAAAATGAGGAACAATGCACTAGACAGTAGTCTTCACCCTTCACACTAACACTGTCATCATTGCTGCTGAAAAATTCTCCAGCCGGCTGAGAAGTTCCCATCACCACGAAAATATAATAACCTTGTGATATGAACGGTGGGGCGTCTTGGGTGCTCGTTGAAGAAGCTCCTAATTGCAGCCTCGGCGGCTATCGGTCCATCTGATTCTTCATCTGCAAAGTAGGGCAAACCGATGCGCACTTTTTTCAGATTTGGTAGGTGTTCAATGCCGGTAATTCTAACGCCACACGCCTTCACTAGGCCCACGTCCAAATGAAGCCTGAGGGTCTCAACCCTGGGCATTGCTCCTGCCTGAAAGGTGAGGTCTGCTACCTTAACATTGCCATATTCAAAGTAACAAAGAGTCCTGAACGTGCCGCTGCTGAAGACAATCCCTTCGTCAGGGACATGTTTAGCCCTGAGAAGAAGACGGGAAAGGGCAGGTAACCGTGCAAGAACAACAACATCATGCTCGCACAGCTCGTCCACACTAATTTCCAGGCTGCTGAGCGTGCTGAGTTGACTGATCCAAACAGGTAACCGTGGAAACGGAAGCCACACCTGGAGTTGCTCGAGGTGACAGCGAGACAAGCATATGGAGTTCCACCCATCATAGTAACTTGTTAGGTCCGAACATCTTCCTTCTTCTAAAAATAAGAGGTCCCATGCCGTAACAGTTAAACGCCTTAGATTGCAATTGATTAACTTCTCGATGGAAGATAGCTGAGCTTGTGTTTCATTAGCTGGGATGTTGTAATCAGAGATTGACACCTCCAGCTCCCTTAGATTTAGCAATTCCCCCAGAGCCCTCAAATTATCCACCGACTGTTTGCTTAGATCATTGTGATCCAGAGTATGAAGAGATTTCATGTTGCTGATTCCATCAGGATAAGTTATGGTAGAGGAAACCTTCAAACATGACAAAGCAGGCAAACAAACAATATCATGGGGAAGAAGGGACAATTGGGCATGTATGATCAATGTCTCCAGATGCCGTAGCCCGCAAATTTGTTTAGGTAGCCTGATGTCTGATTTAGAGGATCTTTGCATAATATATAAGTACCTTAGCTGAAACAATTTCCCGACTGGAGTGAGATCCAAACAATCAATGCCATAAATATATAGAACTCGCAGAAACTTCAGCTCCAGCAGTTGAAGGCTATGTAAAGGCAGTTTAAAAATAAACAGCGATCGAACATGTGGTAGGCTCATGTGAGGTTCACTTTTACCAAGTCCTGACTCATCAAACTGCAGGGAGAGCCGCGAGCCTTCTGTCTTGTGGTGATAGCCTGTAGGTTTTCTACCACATCCAAAAAATTCTCTTCTGTGGACTTAGACACAATTAGATCCAAAACCATATCATGCACTTTATAAAAGATACGCTCCCTGTACCCGGTATGATATAATACAAGCTGGAAGATCATGCTCCTATTCACAAGTTCATTGAAATAGCTGCTTGCAATTTCCACTGCATCTCTCCCATCTAGTCTACTAACAAAACCTTCAGCTACCCATTGCATAACTAACTGATCCTTTTCAATATCATGATCCTCTGGATATATACCGATATATAATAAGCATGTCTTGAGATTATGAGGAAGATGAGTATAACTAAGGTTTAATATCTGTCTCATTCCCTCAAGATTTGACCTCAAATCATAGCGTAAAGAATTAAGGACATAGTTCCATTGGTCCATGGATCTGTTTGATTGACTAGCTAGAAGGCTAGCTATAGTAATGATTGCTAGTGGCAGACCACCACATTTTTGAAGAATTTTGTCAGATGGTTCTTCAAATGGCTGAGGACATGTATTTCCCAACCCAAAAACTCTATGATAAAACAACTGCCGGGAGTTATGAATATCCAGAGGTTTCATCCTGTAAACATATTCCGATTGATAATTGCAACATGTCACAGCCACCCTTTCAATTCGTGTAGTTGTCAGCACTCTGCTACCATTGTGACCCTCGGGGAAAGCACATTTTATAAATTCCCATGCTGATGCATCCCATAAATCATCAACCACAACCAAGTACCTGCCAAATTTGTATGCCCAAATATTTATTATTATGACACACAAAACAAGAATCTTTTCCAGTTTTAAACAAAAACACCTGCGTTTTTTCTATCAGGGGCTTCATTATTTTGAAAAATCTGCTGAACTTAAACCTCCAAATAAACCCCAAATTATCTATAAGTCCATGCAACATGTTATATATATATAACAGGCATCTGGCCAAATATTATGCATACAGCACTGGTTGGATTAACTCGACAAAATTCCAAAATTTTATTTATAGATTCAACATTACCCAACAAACCTCACAAGTTTAAATTATGGAGTTAGAATCTATTGTATAATTTTCAATTTTGAAAAACTGAAAATCAGTGCATGAGAAGGCAACAGAATTAAACAGAGGATAGGAAACCCTCCTCAGTTTCAGCTAATCCACCTTCATGTATTGATAATATTTAATTGTGTGCACTTCCCAGGTAGATAAAGTCCAACAAAGAAGTTACATATAGAGTTTCCATACAAGTAAAACAAGTACAAAGGGGATCCTCATGAAAAATGTAAATATAGATAACAATTCAAACTATATGTCATCAGGGTTGGTCATCTGTCATCTCATCCACTTCGTTCATATTTTGACTAATTTTCTAATCTCAATCAATCATCTATGTGTTGATAGGTTACCACTGGTGTGTAAAAAAAATCATGCTGGTGTATTAAAAGGAAACTGAATGGAGTATAGGGCATGCAACAATTAAATACCTTTTCTTTTGTAGATACTTTATAAGATCATCTATGAGGCCACGCCACTCATACGTATCGACCCACTGCCCCAAAATCTGTTTGGCCAAGCTCTTAATAAGCAGCATCATGTCAGGTCTTTGAGACACTGATACCAAAGCCTTGCAATCAAAAGTTTCTCCAAGCTTGCCGTATACTTCATTTGCAAGTGTAGTCTTCCCTAGACCTCCAAACCCAACAATAGATACCACCCTTAGCTCTTTCAATGATGCATCCTCCATCTTCTAAATCAATTCAAAGACAAACAGATAAATTGCCTAGCTTTATTAGAAAGTTGAAGTTACAACGATGCAGGGCAAAACAAACCGAAATATATGTAACGCTAGGAAGCACACCTGCTTTGTCAACAAATCGATGACCTCTACCTTGGGGCCATCAATACCAACAAGTCTTGATGTTTCCGCATAAAGAGCAGTCATCCGAGGGTCGACAGCAACATTACCAGAGCTAGTGATGCAGTCATCTAATTTGTACCTCATGCGCCGGGCGCTGGCCTCCTGCACACGAGCCTTGAGCTCTTGAATTTGGTTAGCTAACTGATGGCGTGCCCTTAACGTCATGATTCGATGCAAGAATCCTTTGCTATCATGGGGACCTCCAACACGGCGCATGAAATCATCAAGACAGTCCTCGATGTCGTATGACATTTCCCTCACTTTGTTCCTCCATTGCTTGGTCTGGTTGTCCAGCTCATCCATATCAGCAAGATCTTCCAGAAGAGCAGCCATGCTGCTGAGCTCCTCGTGGAGGAAGGCAACCTGCAGGGTTCAGTCCAGACTCCAGGATTTAGGTGGGAGGTGGCAAAAATGCCCTAAGACCGTACCATATTTGGTTGGATGGCCAAAAAGCACTTATATAAATTCAAATACAAGTTTAAACATAGGATATATAACAGAAAATTTCGGATATATATAAAAGACAATTTTGGATCACACGGAACCTGTTTTCGAACATCTTTGAGCTTGGTATACTCTTCCCCCATAAGAGTGGCTAGCTTTCCCAGGAGCGAGTTCATCACTCCCGTTGAAGCGCTCACCAACATCTTTTCTGCCATCTCCGATTGGTTAGTATACTGCCTTGTCTATCTGAGCATACAAACAATAGAGGAGTGCTCTTAAATTAATGGCCGCGCGAGGTAAAAAAAAAAACATTTTTTTTTTTTTTTGAAGTAGGCGTGGTTGCTTCGTGCTACGCAGATGAGCAGTGGCGAAGCCAGCTAGAATCAGATAGATGGTGGTGCCACACATACAAATTATAGGCTAAAACATGTGCATCAATGACCAAAGTTAAGTTGATTAGTGCTGAAAATTGGATTTACCCTGGTGCCACCAGGTTACCTCTATGTAGCTTCGCCAGTGATGATGAGGTGTGAAAATGCACAGGTTCACAGCTTCATACCGTGCGGCAGGCGATGGAGTAGGCGCTCTGAGCTTGCCCAGCCCGCGGCCGCCGCCGCAGGAGACCACGGCGGCGGCACGGGGGGATGGCGATCAGCACTGTTATAGGACGGGGTCCGTGTCACTCAGTCAGCTGGCGAGCCAAACACCAGAGCAGCTCGATCTGGAAGCCGGCGGTCCTGGTTCTGCCGATTCGCTGCGATTCAGACGGTGAGGCAAAGACAGCACATAGATGATTGGAGCAGGGACGATTTTAAAGAGATTGGAAAAGGACCAACTGGCCAAGGAAAATGCTTTCCAGCTTCATGAGCTAATAATGGCCTAAAAAGCTTACGCGGAAGGCGACGACCTCAGGTCAGTGCGACGACTCCAAGTCTCCCAGGGTCCCACTTCATGGTCACATTAGGCATGTACAATGCAAGAAGCTTACAAGAAATGCTTAATGAAAAAAATTAATAAGCATCTGTCAAAAAACACACTCCTACAATGCAAATAGATACTTAAAAAGATTTAACCACCTTGATTAACACTGCAAGCACCAGCAGTGCGACGACTCCAAGTCTCCCAGGGTCCCACCCACTTCATGGTCACATTATCTTGTCTAATGTAACTCAGTCTCAGTGACAGCTGGGGCCCAGCGGGGAAAGTATGGCACCACTGAACTTTGTCTATAACAAATACTTGTCGACAATAAAAAAATGTATCTTTACATGATTGCAATGCTACACTCGTTACCAAATGAGCAACGACTTTCCAACTATCCTACCAGTTTTTTCTAAAATGACATTTACAAGAAGAGGCTCAGATGCTTCTAGCTATCAACATAATCTTCATCATCATCATCTGTTGCCGACTGATATGTTCCTTCATCCGAAGAGTCTGAGGCATCCTGTAAAGCATTTCGTGTGAGTTACACCAGTGCTATGGTTTCACCAATTGAAAAGGATGCATTTGTGAGATGCGAAGTGCACCATAGCACCAATAATGGATCGAAGAGAGAATATTATTTAAAATTAGTTGGACCATGCTGTGCAGAAACTTGGTTCCACATGTATAGAAAAAATGTTCGTTAGCACAACGACGATGTTTTGCTAATGACTTGTCTGTCTGGAAAATTGACAGTACCAACCAAAGGAACTGAGTAAATCACCAGTTGGCCATTTACCTGGTGTGATGCCGAGCCCTCATCACCAGCTGGTTTGGCAGTGCAAGGCGATGGAGCATGCTGCAGACGAGTATATCAGTATGAAAATCACAACATTTATTGGAGTACGAAATCAACATTTGGATTTCAGTGTGCACCTGAGGAGCTTCTGGTGACACCATGCCATGCATCTTTTGCTCTAAAGACTCAAACCTCTTCTCCCAAGTTTCATTCAATTGCTGCATCGCCTGACGAATCATCTCCTGCACCTGGTCCTGCGTGAACATCTCTTTCTGTGTCTTCTTATCTATACGACCTGGGGCAGATTTTGCCATAGCCTTGATTCGGGCTTTGTCAATGATACCATGCAGCCCATAGTACCTCCCTCGGTTCCGCCCCCCTACCTCCTGTGCCCATACAAAATGGGGATCTAGTTCAGTATCACCTGCTTCCTCCAAACGACGTTTAAAGCTCTCCTGAAAAAAGTGTTGTTGTACGCAAACAAAGATGACGCCAGATAATAAATCAGACTAGTTTATAAGAAAATTGACAACATGGCAATGTAATCAATATGGTGCATGAGTGAAAGTGCGTACCACGGTTTTCTTAGCCCTCTCGCTAATAAAATCTCCCTTGCCACCATCACGTTTGTGTGTCTTATTGAACACTTCAATATCTGATACTGGCTTCCCACCGTTTTCGATGATCTATTTCAGTTCAGTCAGAATCATAAGCCTGTGACTAAGAGTGTGAATAAGGCAAGGGTTTCAGTCTTACCATAAGTTTTCGGTGCATGACTATGCTCCTCGAGCCTGCCGTGTGCTGGGCAGAGCCTCCTGTGTATCGGTTTTTCCTCTTCTGGGCAGAGACTTGCAGGACTTCTTCTGAAGCCCAGTGCTCACATAGCATTTCCCACCACTTTTGCTGCATCCATTCAGGGGGAAAAGGCTTCCACAGCAACGGATCATCATCCTCATGCCCCACTGCAGCTGGATCTCGGCATCTCTGCTTTAACTTTTCATTTGTATTATCCAAATTTGTCTGTTTGGACCTGGTCTTGGCAGCATCCAACGCTTCCTTAGCCTTCCTTGATGCAGCTAACTTCACTCTAGCCCTTCTCTTCTCATCGCATAGGAGTCCAGTGAATTGTCTGACTATTTTTTGGTCAAACAGCTTCAGGCACAATGCTTCTTGCCCAGGGGCCCACTTGTAGCGTTGCTACAGTAACAAAATCGAATGAGGTTCAGTCACACCTGATGATTTTAGAAAAGCAGTCTTGAATTAACAATCTTACAAGGAATTCATCCATGATGGTAGCCCTTGTATCCGGAGAGTATTGGTGCCAGTGGAGAATCAATTGTTCCTGGTGCACTTCAGTTGTTTGTTTATTAGCCGGTACAAAGGCTGACCCCGGGTGCCACAGTTTGAGAAGTGCAGAGATGGTGGAGGCCACCTTGGGACAAGGAGGATCGACGTCCCAGGTGCTGTTAGTAGGACAAGTCAATACGTCATGGACATGAAGATTATATAATATACAAGTCATAAAGCATCTGGTGATATTCATGCATACTCTGCATTATTTGGAGTCAGCACAGGTCTGTCAGTTTCTCTGCGCGGTTCGATGAGTTTTGTAGGTCCACGGCCCCTGCGCTTTTTGGATGATTCATTTATGGATCCTATGACAACATTCTGCGCACCCTGCATGTTCTCCATTACAGTCACTTAAAATGAAGAACAAAATGAAGAACGTTTACAGACACTTCCTTTCAAGCAGAATTTTGTTGATATTACTTAGGCATTCCCACTGAGGAATCTGCCATTGAGTTCAACTTAAAGAGAAAAATTGGAGAGCGGCATACCAGGGAATGGAGAGTGTCCGGTGATTGGTGCTCTGGTGGTGGTCGCTGAACTGGCGGTCCTGCACAAATGAAAGAAAAAATTTGCTAGGTACTCTTATAGAACATAAAAAAAAGTTGGAAAAGTATTTAGAGAGTTGGGTGGAAACAAACTTGTGACAGCAGAAGGTGACATAAGAGGCAAAGGAGTGGAAGTCAGCAGTGGCGACAAAGTAGTAGGCGGGTTACTACAGGCAGTAACAAGGGTCGTTTGCTGGTGGGTATCGTGAGGCTGGTCCCTAATATTAGTCCCCTCATTTGACCAATATGTGGAGTGACTGGAGTCCTTTGCTGTATTCTTGTGACGCCTTACAATTTTGTTACGATGCGACTCTACTTGTGCTTGCTGTGAATCACTGTCATCGCTGGGGTCCTCCTGTATATGTTGCCTATGCATAACGCCAGGTGATTGATTTTGCCTCAATTGTTGACTACCATTATAGCAAGGACCTATTCCATTAGAACTTTCTTCAGGTACCTCGTGCACCTGTGCTGAATTGAGGCCCTGGTTGGCAATGGAATCTGTAGCCACTGCTCTGTATTGCTTGTAACCCTTTGAAAAATAATCACCTTGAGGTGTACCATGATTTATGGAGATAGGTGGCAAGGTTGCATCAATGTTGTCCAAGGCATTAGATCTTGCTTCTGACACCTGCTTCTGAGGCAATGAACTGGGGCACAGTCTAGCAACTATTCTGTCGATATCTGCATGATCAAACTGATCTTCATCTAAAGGAGTTGGCGGCTGGGTAGGATTCATGTTCCTGGCATATCCTGGCTTTGTATGGTTGCTACCTGTAAGGTGAATCTCTTCATTTGAAGAACTCAAACCCCCACTTTTTGCTTTGTGATTCCCAGTGGCAGTTCTGCTGCTCCTCCTCCTCTTCCGATTCCATCCAGTTCTGTCATCAAATGAATCAACTTCGATCTGTTCAGCACGAGCAATTTGACCTGAAGGCTCTTCTATTTCTTGCTCCGCAATGCTAGAAACCACAGCATGCCTAGCCTCCTGGATTCCAACTCTTCCGATGGTGCAGCCTTGATTCTCTCCATGTGCCTCCTCTGTATGCACCAAATGATAGGAAGGCACTTCCAGTGCTCGTGGTGCATGGCTTACCTTAATAGGATACTCCACTCTTTCCTTATTTATACAAATGGATCCATGACTGACAGATGGTCCACATTTCTTCCTAATATCATTAACGTCAACAATTTCATTGACTAAACCAATGCGTGGTTCCTCTATACGAATTGACTGGCTGGCACGTGTACTTTTTGCCCGATCAACATGAATAGCAGTCCTTGTGTTTGACCTCAGTGAACTGCTTGGTTCCTCTCTGACTGAATAAGCAGGAAAAGGGCCTCCTGTCTGCTTGAAATGAGTTGGCTGATTGTATATTCCAACATGCACTTGTCCTACAAGAATTGCTTGGCTTATGGGCTCTTCCTGCATGTGATTCACCACAATACAAGTGAAAAAGAAAAGAATGTTACATGACAGCACACAAGTGACACAACTGCATATACAGTTAGGTGTAACGAAAACAGAACATGGCACATATTGAGACAACAAAGATGAACGACTAGAACTATTTCAAGGGCAACAAGCAACTTCGATGCCAACATCGAGTAAAAGCGTTTCAACCCTACAGAGAAAGGAAAAAGATTCTAGGAGAACTCTTGGTTCTGTACTTGCAACTAAACATATGTAAGAACTCAGCATTTCAGCATGTTAACGTATCAGTATTCATAATAAGGCTAACACATGAGGTACAGATATAAAGAATAAATTACTAAGTGCACCCTTCAAGTCTAACTTGTTTGATAAGTAATTGTCTGGAAGAAGATTACTGCTTTATGGGAGATTCTAAAAGCTTGAACAACAGGCAATTTACTAACAGAGCTTGCATTTATTTCTAGATGTACCGTCCGCTGCAAAAGTAGCGGCAGTGCTAGGTGCAGAATGAACTCCGCATTTTCCAAATTTTATTTAAGCAAGGCTAACTAGTTATGCAGACGAAGCATTTGGATCCCTGAGCTAAGCTATCAAGCTTGAGCAAAAAGTTCAACATTTTGGTACCTGGGCAGGATGCCAGGATGTTGCAGATGAATAGTACAGCGCACAAATCAAGGATAAAATTCAGACGTAGAGGTGCCCCCATCATGCTAGATAATGGCAACAGTCCACAAATGCAGTAGAAAAGTTTCATCTTTGAGACTTTGAGTAAAATTAAGCTGAAACGTGCAACGCGACAGCTCCAGCCACGCACCTCTGGCAGCCGCGAGGACGTTGCAGCGACCGAGACGATTCCCGGCGGCAAGACGACCTGGACGCCGCTGTGCGCGGCGAGGCGGGCGCTGCTAGCGGCGACGTCGACCTCGGTGCCGCAGAGCGGGCATGCGACGCGCCGGAGCCCCCGCGGCACGGCGAGCACGGCGCCGCAGCCCTCGCACGGGACCCGCGCGGGCGCGGTGGCGGAGGGTCCGGAACCCCGAGCGGGGCCCAGCGGCAGCGCGCGGCGGGGGCGCGGCGGCGGCGGCGGAGGCATGAGCTCCGGCGGCAGCGCCTGCGGCGTGGCGCACCCGGGGCAGGCGAACTCCGTCAGCCCGCGGTCCACTTCCAGCGTGTCGCCGCAGCCCGCGCACCGGACCTCCAGCACCTCCTCCTCCATTTCCGCCGACGCCGTTGCTGTCGGCGGCGCTACCAGGAACAAACCAACGGGCTAGGGTTTGGATTGCTTTTCCTCGAGGGGGTTGTTGGCAAAAGCGCGCCTGTGCTGTCTGCTCTGCTGATGCGCGACAGGGCCCAGGAGGGTGCTGTGGTAATTTGCAAGATTCGACAGCCAGGCCGTCGGCGAAAGAAGTAGTTCGCGGTTTGCTTGAATGGAACTGGCAATTTGAATATGTTCGCGCTCATTTTTGGAATCTAGGGCGATCCACCCATATTTTAATAATTTAGATTTTAAAAACTAGAGTTTCAAACATGACAGATTATGCACCAGATTTTAGAATCCAGATTATGAAATTTTAAGAATCTCGTAATCTGACCTAACCCAGCTTTTAGGTGATTTTATTTAGCAAAAGACTCAATGTCCTTAAATACTTTTAGATAATTACCCTTATGCCACTGCTCATAAAAAATATAGAAAAGGCAAGCTAGTCATTAACTACCTAAAAACCTGGTTTCTAGATTTTAAGAATCCAGGATCCGAACACACCCATCCAAAATTTTTTTAGAAACTAGATTATGGAAACTACACCCACAATCCGGATTCTTAGAAGCTGATAGGAATCCAAACACCATCTTAACCAACTGAGATCATGATAAACATTATCTTGGTTCTCGGGAACTTCTGATGGATAGGCATTAGCTTGGTTCCATCAGTAGGAATTTAACCAGCTGAGATCGGTTTGCTATGCTACCGTATTTTATTGCCCTGTACTGTTCCCACGGGTCGAAAGCCGCCCTTAGGGGTCGTCGGGCCCACTTGCGGGTCGGAGGACACGTGACAACCCTTCGTGGGGTCCGACGTCGAGCCCTTAATCGTGCCAGGGATGGCGTGTCCCTTGTTTTAGCCACTAACCTGCGGATACCTAAAAATATGTATCTAACAAAGCATGGATTGGCCGTGGTGCACAGTGGCGGATGCAGCTCGTGCTTGAGACCCTCTGCTGCCCCGTTAAATTCGCCCTTGGTGGTGTATGGCAAAGGGAATGCTAAGAATACTAAGAGATTGTGACTATACTCTTCCTCTTTCAAATCTGCATCCATATACCTTGTCCATGTGTCTCTTTTTGAGAAATGGTTTCTTCCACTATCTTCTAACACTTATTTTCTTTGGGATCGGTAATGGGCGGCAATCGATGATGAAGATTATTCTGAACAAAAACTTTTTTTTAGGGAATGGGGGTTACCCACCTGAACAATAACTTTTGTTGGAAAATAAAAGAGCAGGGGGAATCTCATAAAATAAACTCTGCGGAAAGCACCAGCGGGCAAGGCCAAGAAGATGATCTTTCCACACCTACAGTAGTGGACAGACATGGTGTGGAACACGAGTGGCCGGACCAGTTGACATCGACGTACGTCCACCCGGGCGAATGAATATATGTGTCCGGCAGGTAGGCACACGAAGGTTACAGACATATATATATATGGCCGGCCGGCGAGAACACGACGGCCATCGGTGCCGTCGTACACGTGCACGATCTTGACAGTATACACACCGCCTGCTCCCTGTTGGTAACGTAAATTTGTATGCGTTCCGTCCCAGCGGGAATGCGTAAGTGCATAACCGTGTCATTGTTGCAGCTATATATAAATGTGCTAGCTGAACATATGCGCTCAACCATCGACACCATCTCTATTCGCCACAAAGCAAGTTCGTACTATAGTAGATACTTATCATGAAGATTTTCGTCGTCCTCTTCGGTCTTATGGCTCTCTACGCGAGCAGTGCCTTCGCACAGCTTGCGAGCCATGAGCAATCCCTGCGGGATGAGGGGAAAGCGGCACAGCTGATCGACGGCCCTGCTAGGATGAACAACATCGTCGTCACCAACCCAGCTGCACCTGCACGGTTCGAGACTTATCCCAATTCCGAATGCATGTACTCGATCCACGTCGAGACAGGAACTGGCGAGGATGATGGCACCGACGCCCGTGTCACTCTGGAGCTGGGCGACGACGATGGCGTCACGATCGAGGCCTCCGACCTGGCGTCGTGGGGCACGAACGGCCGCGGCTACGACTACTTCGAGAGCGGCAGCAGGGACCACTTCGTCGCGACGGGGCGTGAAGGTGCAGCATCCAGCTGCGGATTGATGGTTCCGGCAAGAAACCCGGCTGGTTTGTGGGCTCCGTCGAGGTCACCCAACTCGGGATTGTTGGACGCTACGATCACACCTTCGAGTTGTATCAGACGATCGATGAAAACCAGCCCAGTGCCTCCAGGAATGATTGTGGATCGGCAATGGGGGCCGCAGCATAACGAAGCACATAAAAGTCAGTTAAGTCTTACTAAATTGTGGTTTACATATATATACACACAAATATATTGTTTTAGCTCTACCAAAGGTCACGCATACACAGCTATATATCGATCAAGACCGTCCTCGTTGTCCAGTCGTACATGCGTAAATGAAATAGAGGAGCCAACCATGTGTATGTCACTATGATGAGCGCTTAATAAAAACGTGTCGCTGTCTTCTTGTGTTGAATTGTCCTTGGATTTGAACGCCAACTACGTACTATCTCCGTTTTAAATGACTTGTAATTCTGGTTATGTTTCTGAGTGTTCAGATTCAAATCATCTTCTATGCACTTGGTAATACGAAAAGTAGTTTTTTTAAAAAATATATATAAAATAAAACCATGTACACATGCTTTGATTGCTCATGCAAATAACTGAGACCGTTCTTGGACACCACGTAATATTTCTTGTAATGTTACGGAAAATTGCTCATTAATATGCATATACTTACCGGCCGGGGCGGGTTGGTTCCACCACTAGGAACCTAACCAGCTCAGTTTGCTATGTTACCGGTATTGCAGAATAAGAAGTATTTTTGTATTAGTTACCTTATTTCTAAAGTTTTAGAAGCACTACGACAAACATTTAAATACGAACAACAAAATGGATATATATTTAGGTATTTCTAAAAGATTTCTTAGTACCGATGGTTTAGTCTCCTGCTGATATCCTTGGTCCGATTTTACATAATACGGAAAACAGTTTTTGGGTACATTTTCTGGAAGCCAATTTGCCAGTCGGTCTCTTGTGGAATCGTTGTTCGTTTGACTAGACACAGTCACACAGAAACA
The DNA here is from genome assembly GCA_012490785.1 of Eragrostis nindensis. NCBI lineage: Eukaryota > Viridiplantae > Streptophyta > Magnoliopsida > Poales > Poaceae > Eragrostis > Eragrostis nindensis. The sequence continues at coordinate 85,357 of JAAXCT010002225.1, forward strand.
TGGCGCCGTACGTGCGACAAGACAACTCGACCGGGTCATCCCCGGTCTCCCGTTCGATCGCGCTTCGCGCCTACGTACACACCCGGCCAGCCTACAAAAAGAAAAAAAAAACATCAAATCCCAACGCCGCCACGCGACTCCGCAAGCCTTTCACACGTCAAACGCGTAGCTAGCAAATCGACGATCGACGGAGCCATGGCGGCGGCAGCGACAAAGAAAAAGGATGCCGCCGCTGTCGCCTGCCAGGCCGGCCAGGCCGCGCTGGCGGCGCGCCTTCTGAAGCGCATCTCGGCGGTCACGGAAGACAAGGGCGAGAACCTCGTCTTCTCGCCGCTGTCGATCCACGTGGCGCTGGCGCTCATGTCGACCGCCGCGGCCGGGGACACCCTCGCGGAGGTCCTCGCCGTCGCCGGCGCGCCGTCGCGGGAGGCGCTCGCGGCGTTCGTCAGGGCCACGGTGGTGGACCGCGTGCTCGCCGACCAGTCGGGCGTCGGCGGGCCGAGCGTGTCGTTCGCGTGCGGCGCGTGGACGGACAGGGCGTGGCCGCTCCGGCCGTCGTACGTGGACGCCGTCGTCGGCACGTTCAAGGCGACGCCTGGGCCGTCGACTTCCGCGAACAAGTCAGTACTAGATCAAAACTTTTTTGTTATTATATATATTATTAAACCTAGTGGATTTTATTCTTTTTGTTATCAATGAAGGTTACTAACATCAGAGTGACTTGTTGCAGCCAGTTGAATCGCGGAGGCAGATCAATGCGTGGGTGGCCAAAGCGACGCGGAACCTCATCACCCAGGTGCTGGACCCGGACGACCCGAACCCGGACACGGTGCACGTGATCGCCAACGCCATCTACTTCAAGGGCGAGTGGCTGAGCCCGTTCAGCAAGGAGCACACGGCCGACGGCGAGTTCCGCCGCCTCGACGGCAGCGTCGTGGACGTGCCCTTCCTGGAGCAGAGCTGGACGTCCAAGTGCGTCGCCTGCCACGACGGCTTCAAGGTGCTCAAGCTGCCCTACGAGACGTACAAGCCGTCCAAGTTCAGCGACTGGTCTGCTTACAGGACGCTCCCGCGGTTCGCCATGTGCGTCTTCCTCCCCGCCGGGCGCCGGGGCCTGCGCCGCGTGGTGGAGAAGGTGGCGTCCTCGCCGGAGTTCCTGCGTGCCCCATCCCCGACGAGTACGTCCCCGTCGGCGAGTTCCGGCTGCCCAAGTTCAAGCTCGCCTTCGAGGCCGACCTCGTCGACGACCTGGAGAGCTTGGGCTTGAACCTCCCGTTCGGCGACCAGGCCGACATGAGCGACATGCTGATGATGGAGGGAGGAGGGGTGAGCGTGAGCAGGGTCCTGCATAAGGCCGTGATCGAGATGAACGAGGAGGGGAGCGAGGCGGCGGCCATCACGCTGGAGTCCGACGAGGACTTGGGGTTTGGCGGTGACTTCGACTACGTGCCGGCGCCTGAGCCGGTGAACTTTGTGGCAGACCATCCGTTCGCGTTCTTCATCGTCGAGGAGACGTCGGGCGCCGTTGTTTTCGCCGGGCATGTGCTTGACCCGTCCAAGGAAGTGTAGGCCTGTGGCGTACGTACGGAACATTGGATGAGATGCCAAGCAGCTGGGAGGGCCCGTGCATTGGCTTATTCTTTCACAAACTTTTTTTTTTGTACTCTTTAATTGTGACAATGTGTCAACTGTTAGCTGAATCCCCTGTTCATTATTCTTTGCTTAGTTTAGCAGATCAAGGCGGCAACGCGAATGCTACAACAACCGTAACAACATAGTCCTCCTCCGATCCTGGAACCGTAATAACATAACCGCTAGGCGCCGCGCGTGTCGATCTACAGGCGCTTATAGGAACAAAAAAAACGCAAAGCCGTGGCTAGCGTTCTCGTCCTCTATCTCATCGCTGTTGCTTGTTGATGCACAGTTTGTACACATCTCCTTCTTTGTCCCCTGCCGCTTCCAGGAGGAACACGAGTGCCTCCTCTGCTAAAGATATGACGACTGACGACGACCTATCCAGCTGCATCTCAACGTGCAACACGATCGAGTGCGTTTGGCGTCATGCACATGTCGCTAAGAAATGATCGAATA
>JAAXCT010002226.1:0-87395 GCA_012490785.1 Eragrostis nindensis
TTTTGACTTGTCCTGTCTGCTTCGCTTAGTTGACGTGTCCTCGGCGAAACAGTTGCTAAGGGTTAGATCTAGTTTACTGAGTACCTGGGACCGTTAGTTGCCGATTATACTTGTATCTGTCGATCGTGTAGAGCAGTTTGACGTGTCCTGTTCTACTTCACTTAGTTGACGTGTCCTGAAGCGATTGTCAGATTACGGGTATAATTAGTGGTTACTGGTTTAATCGTTCTTTCGGGGTGTTTAGCCGATTGCTTACCACGTTCAGATTTATGCTTGCATGCCTTTAAATATCTTATTGCTCCTGTTCAAGTATAGCCTGAACTCCTTTTGCTGACTGTCGATTTACCTTACTGTGTTGCTTGCCGATAGATTTTGCCGATCGCATGCTTTGCCGATTACCGATTCTGATGCATGCCTTGCTTTATCTATCGCGCGAGTATTTAATGTTGCGACATGTCGATTCGTTTATAGCCGTCAGCCGAGCGTTTATTTTATCATCTTTTATTCACTAACATCGGCTGCGGTTACGCATCGGCCTGTCCGGGCCGATAGTCCGGGAATTTTACACGCTTTTTCTTGTCTTTGTCAATTTGCAGGGAAAATCGACTGGCACGCTCCGGAATTCACCGCGTTCCAAGTTCTGGTCCTGAACGGAGTGAAGCAAATCTCCCAGGCCGCGTGTGCGAGCGGTAGAACACACATTTTACCGTCAACACTTTGTTTTCTGTTTCTCACACTAACCATCCTCACCTTGTTTGTTCTTGAACACCCACTTGGTTCCTATCACATTCACATGGGAGGAGGCTCAACAAGGGTCCAGACTTTGTTTCTCTCAAAGTTTTCTAGCTCCTCATGCATGGCATTGACCCAATCGGAATCAGAAAGAGCGTGTCCAGCATCTCGAGGTTCAAAGGAGGCAACAAATGCAGAATTTGTAAGCATGCGAGATGAGCAGACCTCGACCTTGTTGTCCTTTCATTTAGATTACCGATCATTTGGTGAGGAGGATGTCGACTTTGGATGTGTCGAGGGGCCTCTCTCTCGGAGCGTACCTCCCCCTCAACAACAGCTGGGGCTTGCTCGACGACGGCTGGAGCTGGATCGACAGCCGCCGAAGAAGATGTAGATGCTACGGGACCCTCTGCTTGAACTGTGGAAGCAGGGACCGGCTCAGGAGCAGGCGAAGTAGTAGGAAGTAGTGGTTCATCCTCATCTTCACCTGGAGCCGGTAGATCACCGTCAACAAAGATGCTCTCTTCCATTTCCCTGTCGCCTGCACACTCAACAACACCACTTGTACAAGGCATAGATTCATCAAAGGTTACATCGCAGGACTCCACGATGGTGTTAGTTTCCAAGTTCAAAACCCTATAAGCATGACCATGTGGGGTGTAACCAAGAAAAATGCCATCGGAGATCTTGACTCAAACTTATCCAAATTGCCACGCTTGAGAATAAAGCACTTGCAACCAAAAGCACGCAAATGAGAAACACTTGGCTTCCTCCCAAAACGTAGCTCATAAGAAGTCACATTAAGAATTGAGCGCAAGAAAACCCGATTAGAAACATAGCAAGCGGTGCTAATGGCTTCAGCCCAGAACCGCCTCGGAGTCCTATGCTCATCAAGCATCGTTCGGGCCATCTCAACGAGGGTTCTGTTCTTTCTTTCAACTATGCCATTTTGCTGAGGAACACGAGGTGCAGAGAATTGGTGCTCAAGACCATTCTCAAGACAGAAAGCACTGAACGAGGAGTTCTTGAACTCGGTGCCATTATCACTGCGGATAGCTCGTAGTGCACCAGGGAGTTCCTTGAACAACCTCAAAGCCAAGCTCCGAAAGTGATGAAACACTTCATCCTTGCTCTCAAGAAAGAAGACCCAAGAGTAGCGAGAAAAATCGTCAACGACCACAAGAACATACCACTTCCCACCAGCTGAACGAACCCGAGCAGGACCAACAGTGTCCATGTGAAGCAATTGCCCAGGCTGCTCAGTCATCACCAAATTGATTGGTGGATGAGAAGCGGCAACCATTTTGCCATGACGACAAGGTGCACAAACAAGGTTTTTCTCAAATTTGAGCTTAGGCAATCCTCGGATCAATCCTAGGCCACTTAAGCGACACAACAAGTCAAAACTCATGTGACCCAGTCTCCTATGCCATGTCCAAAGCTCAGAAGAAGGTTGAGCGAACAAACACTTGTGAGAACCAGAAGAAGAAACAAAATCAGCACGGAAAACTCTGTCAATTCGAGAAATATTGCAAATCAAAGCACCAGTCGAATCAACAACGCGAGATGCATTCCTCTTAAAGATCACTTCATTGCCATCATCCAACAACTGAGAAACAGAAAGTAGATTGTACTTGAGATGCTCTACTAGGGCTACTTCCTTGAGAGTGAATGAGTCATTTACCTTGACAGCGCCAATTGCTTTTACTCTACCCTTTTTGTTGTCCCCGAATGTCACATAGTCAATTTGCTTCACGGGGGTGAGGCTGGAGAACCATCTAGTATCACCGGTCATATGGCGCGAACAACCGGAGTCCATCAACCACTTGTCCTCCAGGCCTCCATCAGCTACCTACATAGAACGTGAAGAAAAGATCGAGGGCTCAGTGCTGGGGTTAGAGAGATAAGCTTTAGGAATCCAGCACCTAACCACACGACCTGCAGAAGTAAAAACAGTTCTATGCACTTGATCATTGGCACGCACGGGACGAGTACCACGATAGGGACGACGTGGTCCGTCAAAGCGTCTAGACTCACGCCACGCATCACGGGGATACAAGTCATATGAAGGATGACCATATCCACGCTGGGGATGGACACCACGAAAGGGAAAACGTGGGCCATCAAAGCGTCGTGACTCAAATCCTCTGTTTCGTGAACCAAAGTCATATGAGCGATGACCAAGTCCACTGTAAGCACGAGAAGGAGTGTGAGGCGGATAGTCAACATAGGAATGATAGACTGCATTCCTAGCTAACTCAGCTTGCCTCCTTTCAATTCTCTTCCTTCTAAAGCAAAACTCATCCAAATGACCATCCTTACCACAAAATATGCAAGTAAACACATTCCTGGGTTTTGGTTTTGGTTGTGTAGGTGGTTTGGATTGTTGCTTTTGTTTCTTGACCTCTCTTGGGTTAAAGGATGGCTTTGGGTTTGATGGGTAGTAGGTGTCGGTGGGTTTAAGTTTCTCACTCTCATCTTGGAGGTTGGAGCTTGGTACAAACTTACCCACATTGTCACTCTCCTTCTCACACCTCTCATAACCCAAACCCAAGTTGTATCCTTGAGTTGAACCTTCCTTAACCCTCAGCAAGTCACTCTCAATTCTCTTTTCACTCTCCTTGGTTCTTGTGAGGCGAGTGGTGAGGTACTCAACTTCCTGGGATAACTTTAGGTTCTCATCCTTGGTGGCAACAAGTTCACTCTTCAGAGAAACACACACAATACATGGTGGTGGTGTAGCACGAGAACCACTTAGCAATTTTGCCTCTAGCTCTTTGACTTTGGACAATTGACTATCCAAGTCCTGTGTGAGCTTAGGGCAAGTCTTGCAAGCACCCAAGAGTAGAGGTCGAGCCTTGAGCTCCTCTAGCTCTTTCAAAGCACTCTCAAGCTGACCGGCAACTTGAGCATGCACATCTTTCAAAGAGACCAAATCACTCATCACAACATCACAAGACTCACACTCTACCACCCTATCCTCATCAACACGAGACTTGAGAAAAGCAAGATCAACATTGGTATCTTCAAGCTTGGACTTAAGCTTACGATTCTTGCGCACAGCCTCAATTAGCTTCTTATCTTGCTCAAACAATGCAGTACGCAAGTATTCATTTTGAAAGACGAGCTCCTCACGAGTTTGTGATACCTTGCTTGTCTCGGAGTCGGAGTCGGAGTTGGGATCATCCTTTGCCATGAAGCAGAGCCCGGTGAAGTCGGAAGTCTTCTTCTTGTCCTTTGACTTCTCCGGCTTCTCCATCTCCTCCTCAGCGCTTGAGATGTCGTCGCCCGTAGAGTAGTCGACGTCGCTGAGGGAAGCCACAAGTGCCCTTGCGACCACCTTCGCTATCTTCTTCTTGGTGTTCTTGCCCTTCTTGAAGAAGTTGTTCTTCTTCTTGGGTTCTTCTCCTTGGCGGTCGGTGTAGTCGAACTTCTTCTTCCGCTTGGGGCAGTCGGCAATGAAGTGACGAGGATCGCCGCACTCGTAGCAACCACGGGGATCACCACCTCTCCTATCTCTTCTGTTGTTGAAGGAGCGCTTGAACTTCCTGATCAGCAAGGCAAGATCCTCCTCCGGAAGGGACTCCACCTGTTCATCTGAAGCTGCAACCAAAGAAGAAAGAGCAAACTCCAAAGTAGATTTGTGAGAGGGGTTAGTCCCATAAGATGCATTACCATGAGAGTCAGTCATCAAGGCCATACTAGTGGATGCATTGTGGTTCGGACGTGACTTCCTAGAGAGCTCGTGAGACTTGAGCTTGCTATAGAGCTGCTCGCAGGTGAGTGTGCCAAAGTCGGGGGATTCCTCCAGTGCGGAGATCTTCACACCCCAAGTGTTCTCATCTAGTGAGTAAAGCAATTGCTTAGCACGTTCATTGTCAGTGTAAACAAGATTACCACAAGCTCTGAGATGACACACTATAGACTCGAATCTAGCAAACGTAGCATCTAGTGACTCGCCAGGCAGCTGTGCAAAGGTCTGGTACTGCCTGTTGTACGAATCTCTACGCATGGTCTTAACTTGGTTAGTGCCTTCATGATAGGAGCAAAGCGTCTCCCATATGGCATGCGCAGTCTTAAGGTGAGCAATGCGATCGTACTCCTTTCTACCGATGGCGGAAAGCAAGATGTTAACAGCTTTAGAATTGTTATCGAATTGAGCGATCGCACCTTGCTGCGCCGTCTCCATGTTCTCCGGAATCTCGTAGTCGGTTTGCACAATGGTCCATATCCCAATGCCTTGACTCATGAGATAGGCTTGAGTGCGAGACTTCCAATAGGGAAAATCTTCCCCATCGAAGACCAAGAGCTTGATCGCACCTTTCTCCATGTCGCCTTCGGATCACAAAGCCGGTTAAGCTCAACACGTGATCAAACCGGCTCTGATACCAATTGAAGGACCGAGAAGGCGACCAGAGGGGGGGTGAATGGGAGCCAATAAAAATTCTTGCAAAGAACTTGGCCTATGTCCCAACTCACCTCAAGAGCAATCACCAAGATCACACACACACATGAAAAGCAATGTGTTGACCCTACGAATGATTGTAGATGAGATATAAGCACTTGCGGAAGCAAATCAAGCAAAGACACACTCAAAGAAATGAACCAAAATGATCCAGAACCGGACTAGTCTGGTCCGAGGCGGACTAGTCCGGCTTCGGGTCGGACTACAGAATTGGTTTTTCGGACTTGTCCGGCTGGGGGGTGGACTAGTCCGGTCCGGGACGGACTAGTCCGGCTTCGGGTCGGACCACAGACTTGGTTTTTCGGACTTGTCCGGCTGGGGGCGGACTAGTCCGGCTGTCGGGGCGGACTAGTCCGCAGTCCCAAAAACAGCACGCGCGCAAGATCAAGAAAAATCTCGAAACCCGACCAAACGACCTCCAAAAATCACGAAATTTGAACCCTAGGTGCGTGACAAGATGGGGAACATCATCCAAGTGGATCCATACCAAAAACCCAACCAAATCTCCTCGGATTTTGGATCAAAGTGAAGAACTAGGGTTTAGGTGTTCTTGGACAAAATCCACAAATTCGAAGTGCTCGTGGGGAGATCTTGTAGAAGATCAATCAAGGCATGTTCCCACACATCCTAGCACTGAATCCATCCAAGAAATCCACCCGGAAACACAGCCAAAAAGGAGATCGAAAATTCGCACGAAAATAGCTCCGAAAATGAGGAAAAAGACAAATTCGGGAATTAGATGGGGAGGAAGAACAAGAGCACGAGATTGATTCAAACAAACTTCATTCCATTGATTCAATCACGAAATCCATAGGTACAAAGCTAGGGCGCCGCCCTCTTCCTCCCTCTCTTGTTGAAAGTTGAAGATACAAGCTCTCACCTTGTTCCCTCTCCTCTCATCTCTCTCTCTAGCTCACCCCTAGCTAGTCCTATCCCTAGATGCAAATGACTTGGTCCCTAGAGGCTCAAGGTGGCCAGCCAACTCCACCTCCCTATATGGGCATTTTCTCTTTCCCAACTTACCCCTAAGGTATTACATACTCCCACCTACCACTAGGGGCAAAATCGTCCAACTCTTTTTTCTTCGCCCGAACGCCATCGGGCCCTTCACGACTTCGCTTCGCCTCGACGCAACCTTCGCGATGGTGCCATGTACACCACCATGCACCGCCGCCGGTTTTGAGGCCCAAACCGGGAAACCGTCCGCCCGCCGGTTTTGAGGCATAAACCGGGAAACCACCTCGATGTCGACGCGTGTCACCTCGTCCCGCGAACCTTGCCGTCAAGTCTTCTCGTCCCAGCCCGTCGGGACCCTTCACTTGACTCGGCCTCCCGTTCGCCTCTTGACTTGGTCAACCCGCCGTCTTCATCACCTCCACGGTTTTGAGGCCAAACCGCGAAACCCTCCGTGCTTCTTGTCTGCCACGTGTACGGTGTGGATCACCCTTGACCTCACCCGGCCTCTCGATCGCCTGGACCCAAGCCTCCCGCTTGTTCCTCCCGATCCTCTCGCCGTTGACCATCAAGTTGACTCCATTGACCTACACATCATTAGACAAGCAAACATATTTCTCCATCTCCTCCATACTTCCCATCACCTTCACCAACTCCGGTTAGCCATAAACATAATCAATATACATGCTCATGCAAACCTCAAGTTCTCACATTTCAAACTCGAACCCCATGTCAACTCAAACTAAGTCGTTGTCAATTACTCATCACATCATGAACCATGGCACATCTCAACATGGTTCCTCAGGAACTTTATTAGTTTAATGCAAGAAACATTGGTGTATACCTTTTATTCGCCGATAAGTTGACGGTCATTTTATGATTTAATGGCCGTCAACAGGCATATTCGACGTGACCGCCCCTAAAAAATCATAAAGCAAATTTCTATAGTCTCATTATTTTTCTTTATACGCCATAAATATATAATTAATTTGCATGTCCCGACACAATTCCAAAATTATAAATAGATATCAATACTAACTAATTTTCATTTAAAACTAAATTTATATCTATTATACTAAATTTACATTTATTATACCAAATTTACATATATATTACTAATAATTTACATAGATATTACATTTATATCTATTCTACCAAATTTACATATACATTACATTTATTCTACCAAATTTATATCTATTCTACTAATTTATTCTACTCAATTTACATTTACTCTACCAAACATATATATTCTATTCAATTTACATTTATTCTACTAAACATATATATTACATTTATTCTACCAAAAATATATATTGCATTTATTCTACCAAATCGACTTCCTACCTTCAGCTATTGGCAGCTTAATTACAAAAAAAAAGTACCTTCTTCTACCTTCAGCCGGCCCGATGGCCGGAGCTCCTCCCCGCGCGTCGGAGTCCACCCCCGCCGCCCAGCCCGCCGCCCGCCGCCCGCCGCCGCGCCGCGCCTCGCCGCCGCCGCGCCGCGCCTCGCCTCGCCCGCCGCCGCCGCGCCGCGCCGCGCCGCGCCTCGCCTCGCCGCCGCCGCCTCGCCTCGCCGCCGCCGCCCAGCCGCGCCGCCGCCGCCCAGCAACGCCACCAGCTCGCCTCCGCCACACAAGCACGCGAGACCGTGTGGGAAAGAGAGAGAGAGAGAGATAGCGGAGAGAGAGGGACGCGAATAATTGAGAAGGGGAGTAGTCGTGCGTTGGTTGCACGACTACCTATAGTCGTGCGACCAGCCGACGACTACTCTGCCCCAACAGTTCCAGCCAATTCTTCGCACGCCCGTGACTCGAAATCTAGTAGTCGTGCGACCAATGCACGACTACTCCTGTTTTCGTGCGACGAGCGCACGACTACCTGTATTTCGTACGTTCAACGCACGATTACCCTGTTTTCGTGCAACGATTGCACGACCACTTTGTTTTCGTGCAACCAACGCACGACTGAGTATTATTTTTGTAATTTTTTCATTTTCGGTATTATTTCTGTAATTCCCGATATAAAAAATATTATTTTTTAAAAAATTCCTTCGGGCGCATCCAAGTTCACTATAACAGTTCCTTTATTTCATTATTTGGATTCATTTAGGGCGATCTGTCTATTATGAACGGTGGCATTCAATTGTGCTAAAAGTGCAGAATTCAGTCTTTTAAGTTAGAGGCAGCTTAACGATGGCATTCAACCATTTAGCTTGAGTGTACTGTGTACAGCTAAACAATAGGTGTCTTTTTGTACTATAAAGTAATAGAGTACTTAGCAACAGGCAGAAAACAACTGAACATAGGTGCCTATGATTATCTGAACACTACTCTTTCAAATAACAAGCTAACAAGACAGGTCTCGAGCCCGGACATTGTGTATCAGTCATACTCTCTGCATATATGCAATATGAGATGAAATGGTAAATTTTGAACAATCCAGCGACGATATCACCAAGAACCACCTTACTCTTTCAATTAACAAGCTATCAGTGTTGGTTATTTGAATTTGATCAAGGAATAGACACAGGTAAAACTTTGGTACGATTATGCAAAATCACCTTCAAACAAGCCTGCTCAGCTATTGTATTTGAAACATAAGGTGGTGATGTCATTCATATGATCTACATAGTGCGTCAAGTTCTTTTTTTTCCTTTCCCACTACAGGTTCATAGCTCCAGCAGAGCCTCTGTCCAACCTCTTATTTTGTGCAGGCCCCCAAATCCCCCCATCCGGCATGATGTTTTCATGCCCGTGCTTCAGGCCGCTATTCTACAGCTGGCATGGGACCCATGTGCTTTTCGCCCTCCCACGCGCACTCTGTCCCTCCACGTCTTGGCTCGCCGCTTCGGGACCTCGCCGCCGCCATGGCTCGCTGCCGCCTCGATGCCGGTGCCCCTGCGCCGCCTCCCTCCCCTCCCTTTTGCTGCCATGGCCGCAGATCTGAGGCGCCTTCCTCCCCTGACCGCCCCTCATCTGCACGCCGCCCTGCTATGCCTCGCCGCCCCTCCCATGCAGCCCGTGGCCGTGGCTCGAGTCGCCTCCTGCGCTCGCCAGCCCGCCTTGCCGCGCCCACCGCTCATGGCCAGCTCGCCGCGCCGCGGGCGCTCATCCGCGCGGCGCATTCCCTGCCAATCTTTCTCTCTTTCTGCATAGCTGAAAATTGCCTACTTTATATAACCCTCGATTTGAATATGATAAACATTGCATATACATTTCAATACTTAATTTGTTGCTCCTTTTGTTTTTCTGTGATTGTGTAGTCCCCTGTTTTACTCATCTTTTTTGATGATATGTACATGAGTAGATCGCTACAGAACTAAATCAACAACAGAAACTGATTCAAAATTTCATTTTCCAACACGAAAAATGTTTGACCAATTCAATTTTTACATGTAGATCTGATACTATAAGTTAGTAGTACAAGAGCACCTTCACTTATTTTACTACTCTGTTAGGAACACATATCAAGCGATGGTACTCTTGTAATGCCTGAACTTCGTTAGTTAGTATTAAAGTTTTTTTTAGCTGAGTTGAGCTGGTTACATTGATACCTTACAACATTTTGAGGAATCATTACTTTGATTTACTAATTTGCATTAGATCCTTTTCATTTATAGGCAATCTTCAGGGCGCCAGGAAGATGTCACACCCGATTTTTATATACATAAATTGGATGCATTCTACATGTATGCCAGGATCTGTTTTATCATGCATGTAGCGACAAAAGTAGTGATACAGTTCTATAATGAAGAAAACAATTTTAAATAAAACAAACCAGTTTTCTAAACACAGCAGCGGAAGAAAACTCCTGGGCACTCCATAGGCAATCGACTGGTGGCAACGAGACATTCTATAACGAAAAAAATAATTTTAAATAAAACAAACCAGTATTCTAAACACAGCAGCGGAAGAAAACTCCTGGGCGCTCCATAGGCAATCGATGGCGGCAACGCGACATTCTCTGCATCGTCTTCAAGTAGTCTTGGCCGCCTCACTGAGCAACATTTAATATATGGAAAGGCAAGCGCATGAGTACATACCATATTCAACAAGTGGGGGAAAAATATGACATGCAAGGCTAATATCAAGAAAGGCTTAACTCAATGTTTGCACCTATGCATCCTAATATAGACACCTACATCAAAGCATCCAATTTACTAAGTGTGATGACTGCTCCCAACATCAAGACAAACCGTTCACCAGGTTCCCACCACCTGGCTACCAAGACTTACCAGGTTCCAACCACCTAGCTACCAACTTATCGGGTTCCCACCACCCGACTACCAACCAACCAAACCATCCAACTAATCATGAATAAGTCCAGGTTTGCTCGTGACCGTGAGCACGGCTGTCAAGACAGTTTTACACTCTGCAGAGGTTGCACCACTTTACCCACAAGTCGTGATTTCATCACCCGTCGGTGACTAAAACCTCCATTATGCCGTATGCACACTTCCTATGGTGTGCGGCCAGGAGATCACTACGAGACCTTTACAAAGCATCTCAAAACTTGTATGCACCCGTTAAGGTTCCACCGCTAACAGCATTCTTGGAGTCCATTTTACCTCCGCTGCAGAAGCCCCCTCTGGCGCCACTAAACCACCGAATGATGCATACAAAGTAAAGAGACATCTAATTAATTGGCCAAGCTGCTCCCATAGCAGTCTTGTGATGGCGCGGATATGCCGAGTTACATGCTCCATGAACCGGTCCTTAGAATCTAAAGCAGGTACAAGCACAAACCAAAGTCTCGTACACGAGGGCACCATACCAAACCAACCATCCTGCTCAGATTCCTAATTACCATGTTGCTAACCATTACCAACCCCATTATGTTGCATAGATAATTAGTCAGTATTAAGGACGCTTCCCAACCCAAACATACAGCAAGGCTAAGCATAAATCTACCCAGAACATAGACACTACCCAACAGGCGACAAGGAATAATAAGGAATACTAGTAAACCCTATCATAAGATTCAATTTAAGACAGCATGCATCAAAGGAATGTACTACAAACTACACTAATAGGAGTTAGATATTCAAGGACACTTGCCTGTTCATATATTGCTGCTCAGTGAATCTTGTCTCTTGCTCTTCATTCTCGTCCCGCTTCTCAACATCATCATCTACTCGCACGGGCAACCGACAAAAGAAAAACACAAAACAATCAAAAACAGTACACCAATCAGAGGAAACACATCATAAAAATACTATGGTTGGATAGATTACGCTGCAATGAAGATTTAGGTGCAAGAATCACCTAAATCGGAGTTATTGATAAAAAGATATGAGCAATTCAATTAACAAGGTTGTTCTGAAAACTGTACAGAACAGACAATGAAAAAGATGTACGCGTTCCCATCAACTGGGTGCACATTTGGGGATAACGTTTTGACAGGAATATGCCTAATATTGTGGAACACGATGGGGACAAGATGATATAGGCAAGCATTCACCTGAAAAGGAGATCGATCCGTTGGAACAAGATGAGGTCGTCCAGCGGCAGTTTATGTTGGCATCGCGTTCCTGGAAAAATGGGAATAGATCAAGTCGCGATCTCTGGCAAGATGGAAGACAACTTGGTGGAACACAATTTGGTATGGTTTGGACAACGAATGTGGCCAGAATAGGGGTTTCATTACCATGTTGCGCGTTGGACAGATCCAGAACAGGGAGAAACAGTCGTTGCGATTTAGATCCCGGAGGCTGCAGAGTTCCTCTGCCCATGAATTTTGGATATTTTGTAGGGGAAGTAGAGGGGCACATGCTGGTGAAATTTCGCTTCATTTTGTTGGTTAGATCTCTGGGAACGCCAATGCCAATCGGCTGTGGCGTGGCTGGACGCGAGAGCGGCGGGGCGTGTCGGCAGCCTGGCGGCATGGGGAAGGTTTGTGGGAGTTGGGAGGACGTTGGAGAGGTGCTGGTATTTATAGGAGAGGTGGACATGGTGTGATAATGGAAGGAAAGGGGACAATAAAAAGGAAAATGCATTAAAATGCATTAATTGAGTGTTTAATGCTCATTTTCTTTCCAATTGAATGATTGTGGTAGGTGGAATGAACATGGACTGTTCTTGAATTGTAGGATGAGAGAGAGAGAGAGAGAGAGAGAGAGAGAGAGAGAGAGAGATGGAGATAGAACGACGCAGTATAAATGGCGGCGGTGAAAATTATGGAGAAAAAACAAGGATTTATCCAACCTTTAATTTTCTTAGCCTATTCTATAATTTTATAAATTCATTTTCCATCACATAAAACATATTCATTTTATTTTCTACAAAAGCTAGCAAAAAATGATTCACATCCCAAAATAGAAATTTTGGGGTGTGACAGAAGAACTTGCTGAATCTAAATGATAAATTATACGAATAAATGTACAAATGTTTCAACCACTAAAATGGATACTCCATAAATTCTAGATTACACTTTATTTTTTCTTGAAAAGGATCAGGAGTCAAGCATTCCTATAGTGCTAGTAAAATAAACTTGCGAGTCTGGAGTGTCACATTTGCTGAGTAACATTTGTGTCAATGTAGGCTTATAACCCATATATTAGAATATGTGCATTTTCTTGCAGAATAATAACTCGACGTCATCTAATAAGGTTTCAACGGTTGGAAGACGAAAACTTGCGCCAGATTTCCCAATGCTGCATTTACATCAAGGTCGTTCCGAGAAGTTTGAATATGAGGTCTTACAATCCAATCCTTCATTCGTGCCAACTAATTAAACCACGACCCAGGACACCTCAACTTCCAACGTTGGCTCAAAACAATATACAAAACGCTACTAAAATGCCAATTTATCGTCGTTTGGACTGATGTGTACTAGGGTTCTTGATCTTCCGAAAGGTTCAGATAAACAACAATTTGGTGGAGACTTGACACACGTCGATCCGGCTTCCGAACAACACGCTCCGAACCCCGCAATCGCAGCACCACGTCTCCTCTGGTTATCGACCGGCGGTGCACGGTCAACCTCGCCAAGAAGGCTTATCCTTGCCTGCGAATCGAAGAACACAAGCAACAACACAGTAGATTGCAACCAAAATTGCTAAAAACTGAGTTAAGCTCACAAGTTGGGGTCTCACAAGCCGATGAACGGCGAAACTGTTCTTGACAGAATAATCTAAGCAAAACCCAACCCTAACTTAGGCGGCGGCTACTGATGATATAGGGTTTAGGAGCGTGCAACACCCCTGGACGTGCCCCTAATGGGCTCCAACACGATACAAAGCCCAAAGGCCAAATTACAGTGGCGCAGCACCGAGACAGATTCTGGACGTCAACGTTTTTCGATGATTCCCGATGATTCCGGACGAATTTTGACATGAGACCGGTGCCATAGGAAAGATGATCAAATTATCTTTCCGTACATATAAAGAACGTCCAAATCTAAGCATGCATGCGACCTGGGTGACCGTTTTAGTGCAGTCTGTTCCTGGACTCTGAAACGAACTCGTAGTCGACTTGGATTGGACCTCCAACTTGACGGACGCCCACACTGGCCTTCTACGCCTCCAAGCACCTCTCCAGCTATCTTCTCATCATCTCTGTGGTTCCTAACAATAATTAAATTATTAGATAGTAATTTATTCTCAAAAACATGTAAAGAAGACATTATTTGGAACAAGCTCACCCGTAAACTCAATTCTCGTGCATGAGATCTAGTGATTGGACATTGCATGTACAGCGGAGGACTGTTGGTTGTATTCAAAGGAGTGATGTCCTCATCATCCTCCCCCTCTTGAATTTGAGTCGTCCTCGACTCAAGCTTAGCCCTTTCTCCCAAGTGTGGTCTCAGATCTGAAATGATTAATGTCCATCTTTTCCCAAACATGGGAGACAACTCATATGTATAAGCATTCTAAGGTGTAGCATCATGATCTAAAAATTTAGTACAATGCATACCATGCAAGTGGATATCTTTCAAAAATAAACCAACAATGTGAGCATCATCATCACTCTTATGTGAATGCATAAAGTGTGCCATCTTAGAAATATTGGCAAAGCTTGACATAACATTATAATTGTTATTGCAGACTTCTAGTTGGTCATTTAAATGGACAACACATGGAGCATTTAGATCTGAACAAATGTAAACTTTTTGCACTATAAACACACCATTATGATCATATTTGCCCCTGGCATAAAAATTGTTTCTTGACAACAAAGGCAATTCAGATTTGGAAAAAATTATCTTCTCTACGGTACTTAGATCACAAAGAATATCAAATTCAATATAACCCAAAGTATTTAGAGAAGACAACAATTTTATCTCATCATTTTCGGAGGAAATGGGAATCAAATGTTTAATTTCAGCACAAGTAGGTGAATTAAAAATAGAAGTATTGTTCCCATTCACTAGTTGTGGCAAAGATATAAATGAAGCATCAGCACACAACTCCTCTTTATCACAAGGACCAGCATGCAAATCAACTTGTGACAAAGGTAAATCAAAGGAAGGTTCCACTAGATGTTGCTCTATATTAGCATAATTAGTGGAAAAATTCGGCACATTAATAGAATTCTCACTTTCCGTGTGCGTAGCACTATGGACATTACCTTTGCCCTCAAATTCACGAGGGATATTAGGTGCATGATGAACTGATCATTTTGAATTTTCACATGAGGTTGTCAGCACCTCATTTTCTTTCGCATCGTCCTCTTCTTAATTTTTGTCCTACAAGATATTAGATCCAACAAGAGGTACGGAAAAATGTTCTTGTTGCAACAATTTAGATAGATGTGAAAGTGTTGCAACATCTGAAATGGCCCATTATTTTCTAAAAGGTTCATTCTTTCTCCTTTTCAATCTTTTGGATATCAGCTTCAAAAATTTCAGCAGCAGTCATAGGTACAAGAGTAATTTTGCTGCCGTTGTATTTAAATGAGAAGCTATTGGCAATTGTATTGTGCAAAACATTATTTTTCTGGATCCAAGGTTTACCTAGCAACAAATGACATGCTTGCATAGGTACTACATCAAATTCTACACTATCCTTGTAAGAACCAATAAAAAATTCGATGCGAGTAATTTTAGGGAACGTATCTGGTGCAAACCAACCCCTCCGTGCAAACTATGGAAACTTCAATTTGAGCCACATGATGTTGATCTAAGGGGGCGCTCAAGGGAGGTGGGAGGGGTGATTTGCAAAAGCGACTTTGCAAATCACCCCTTCCACCTCCCCTGAGCTTTGTAAATCACCCCTCCACCTCTCCTGAGCGCTACCCTTGGATCAACATCGTGTGGCTCAGATTGAAGTTTTCATAGTTTGCACAGAGAGGTTGGTTTCCACCTGATACGTTCCCATTTTAGTTACCTTTATCTTATCACAAGAATTTACCCATCGGATGTAGTGTGACACCCCAAGTGTCTCCTTCATTTTTATACCATGCTAGGACATCATGTTGAGTTGATCAGGTGAAAATTTCAATTTGTTATAGCAAAGAAAGTATTTAAAAAAATTAACTAGAATCCAAATTTAACTCAAATTTTAAAAAAAAAGGAAGTTCAAAAGTTTAAACAGAACTATGTGCAACCAAAACTTTATGTGCAAGGTATAAGTGAAATAAAAATCTAGCCAAAATTCAGAAGCATTTGAAATTGGGAAGTGCCTCAAATAAGCCAATCAAATTTAAAATTTAAACATCTTTGAATATTTCTCAATTTCGAAATTTGAAGTTCCTGGTACAATGGACTGCACATATGTCCTCTACACGTGTCACTTGACCTCCATGGAAAATGTGGCGATTTTTGGAGCTTTGCAGCTATTTCACTTTGAATTTGCAAGAAAAAGAAAAAAATCCTCAGGGGACCCGCCTGTCATTCTCTTTCTCCTTCACCACCGCTTCCTTTCCCTCTGCAGTGGCAAGATCGACCAGCCGCTTCGACACGTCGATGCCCACGCGCCCAGCATGCAGGCCAAGCCTTCGCCAAGGCTTAAGGTCCGAGAAACTGCCGCCCAAGCCGTCCTCTGTTTCTACTCCCGTTTTCCTGTTTCTCCTTTCTCATTTTCCTCACAGCCACACTCCATGGCCGCCGGCTTCTGCAATTTGGTGCCCGGCCAGCTCGCCCCACCGCAGCCTGAGCTAAGGCAACCCACGGATCCAGCTCGAACCTCTCTAAGTCACAGAAGAAATCCCACCTTGATCCTCGAAGCGAGCTGAGAGTATTTGAAGAAATTCTCCGACGACGCCGCCGACGAACATCTCCGACGCCGACGCGAAATTCGTCGTCCACAGTGAGCCCCGTCCCCTCAATCCTCTTTATTTGGATGCGTACACCACTGGAGCATCTCCCTGACCCTCTTTAACTTTAGTTTCTCCGACGAGGTCGCCGGATGTCATTTTTCCCCAATCCTTCCCATCGGCCCCCTTCGACCTCGACGGCGACGACCACTCTCCGGACCTTTTCCTGGACGACATCACCGATGCCAAGCTTCCCCAAGACGAAGTGAACATTATGGAACAAGAAGAACTCGTCCTCGTCCACTCCGTCGAGCTCGTGACATCGCCGAACGTCTTCTTCCCGCCACCGCTCGCCGCCGGCCACTTTCCGGTGAGTCCCCGACCTTGAGGACCTCTCTGTTGATTCCCTCTCGACGAGATTGTCCCGTAGGGCTAGTCACCTTCCAGCCCCACCTCAGTTTTTCCAACTCCGGCGAAGCGCCGCCTGTTTCTGGCCGCCGTGCATATCGCTACTTTGTTCAAGACGACGATGGCAGTTTCGTAAATATGTTGCAACTTTCTCAGAAAATGAATAAACTTTAAAAATCGATACCTGGAGTTCTAGATGTCCAAAAATTACAAACTAAATTTTGTTGGATTCCTCATGAGTAGATCTATCCATTGGTTAGCATGATGATCCATGTTTCTGTATGTTTTGTGCTGTACAATTATTAGAAGCTGAACACCATTTAATTCCTAGTAAATGATCTGCTCATGGGAAAAATACAAAGTAAGTCTTGTTAGAACCCTCTTGTTATGCGTACTTCATACCCCTTGTTTCTGCATGTTCTGCTTTGTATCAGTTTTGGAAGCTAGACATCATTTAATTCATATTTAATTATCTGATCATTGAGAAATTGCAAACCTAGTTGTTTTGGAATCCTCCAGTTCTGCTCTGTCTAGGATTGTTGTTCAATTGACATGTTTCTGCATGTAGAAATAACTAAGGCTGTTTCTTTGTTTAGCTTGTTTAAATCACTATAAATAATATGGTGCTCCATAATTGTTGAACGTGTGCATGCATGTTCCTTAGAGGTGGTTCTATCACCCTGCTTGCTGTTAGGATCAGTTTTGCTTCTGGGAATTTTGTAGGATTTATTTTCTGCGGTCACTTTGTTCTAGTGATAAAAATAAATCTACTAGGGATAAAATCATGAAAAATTGACACATGAACTGTTCTTGCATGCTTATAACATCAGTAGGTTGCTCTTGACCAGAAGTGTCCGAAAAAGAATTAACATGCTTTTCTTGAGTTCTTTTAACAATAACTTAACTAGTTAATTAAAAGAGCTAATGAAGGAAATACTTTAAATGAAAGTTGATTTAAATTGTTCACCAATTCAGAACCTTTTACATCACTTTGGATCTGTTACCAAGTCACACTCATTGCATCCAACATGCTGAGTTATGTTTTCTTTGCACTCTCTCCATTGACACATAATTGCATTGATAGGAAACGATAATCAAGAAGTGAAAGAGGATTTTCAGCAGGATCTTTCTAACCAGGAGACAACAGCTGAAGCTACTAACTTTGTTTGTGTAGCTCAAGGCAAGCCCCGGTGCATCCCACCCCTTTTGCAAATATTTTTGTTTCTGGAAATAATAATGCTAGTGAGTCTAGTATGTTTGTTGCACTTAAGTTTATAGGAGTTGTTTGGAAACCCTCCTGCATGCTGCCCAAATGTCCGATGATGTTTATGTGTCAATCCTAGTAGCTCGGTAAAATACCTGCTATGCTTAGTTAAAGTAATTAATTAGCATCGACAAAGTATTGTATCTTGTGATGAATAAAAACTTGATCACTAAAGCTGAACTTAAAGAATGAGTTTATGTATTTTGTTGAGACCGGGCAGGGGCATTGCATGTGTAGGTTGCAGCAACACATGGAGGTGTTGGCTGCTGTAGCCCTGCCTGATCGATTAAGGACCGTATCGATGTTGGCCCTCTTGATCAAGCATTGAACAGTACCGAAGGCACACTAGTCTAATGGGAACTAGCAAACTGATGTAGCATGTATGGTGGCAAGGTGGTACGGTACCCTGTACAGGTGTATTGGGCAGGTTCAGGCCATGGGAGGTACGAGGTACCGTTGGTGGAACGGCTGCCCAATCTCTGAGACTAGACCCGTGCTGATTATTTACTGTCTTGTGAAAGGTTGCCGTATATGACCTTTGGTGGTGCATATACGTCGTGTACTTCGGGTTTTCCCAGCTGATGTAAATCGATTGCAATCGCTGTCCCTCGCAGTAATGAGTACCGCTTGTGAATTGAGCCTTCACGTAGCAAATGGCAATTGATGATGATTATATTGGCTGTCATGATGGATTACTGCTGTTATTACTCATATGCTTATTGCTCATAATTGTTATGTTCAATTTCATGTTTTACCGTTATTCTCACTTATGCTACCGTTTAATGAAGATAAAACTTGGCTAAAATATGCTAGAAAGGATTACTGTTGCTTAGTGCGAGTCCTTTTAAACTGAACCAACCTATGTCAGCCTATGCATGTCTAGAAGTCATTTGACGGTTAAGTCTTGCTGAGTAATTAGTACTCAGGCTTTGTGCCTATGTGGTTTCAGGTAGTGCAGATGTCATTTTGCCTGAAGGTGTTCTTCTCTGGGATGTGCAAGTCCCAGCAGGTTGGACTGCCCACTGGGAGTCCGATTAGCCGCTGCAGTGATGGTTGTTGCTAGTGTGATTATCTGATCGGGCATCAGATTGTCACTCATGCTATATCGATGAGAGTAGTGTAGCTCTCGTGTATCTTCCGTTTTCGAACTACCTTTTATCGCTTCCGCTGAACTTTAATACTTCCGCTGTACTCTGAACCTTTGATGTAATAATAATAATGACTTATAATTAAGATAAAAGTGTTGTATTATCTCGTGTCTGCTTAAACAGCACCATGGGACAAAGATCCTGTGGATCGGACTGTTAAAGCTGGTATCAGAGCTGGTCCAAGATAATACAAACACTTAAACACCGTATTTTGAAAACTACGATGGTATACGGTGAGGAATACGTTATATTGCCCATATAAGGGTGATTATTAGGTGGTGACAATGCTAACCCTGGGTTATGATTGTTTAAATTATGCAACTATGGAAAAGACCTTCAATGGGGTCTTCATGGTAAGTATGGGGTGAAACTCACTCATGTTGAGAAGAGGTGAACATGAGGCGATTCTTGTCCATGAATCGTATGGTGCGAAAACTTTATTTTGGTTTAAAATGATTTTGGTGGGGAGCTCACTCATGTTGAGAAGAGGTGAACATGAGGCGATTCTTTTCTATGAATCGTATGGTGCGAAAACAAAAACTTTGTTTCATTTTTCTTCTTGATTTGATGATTGTTTCTGAAATGTCATCTTTTCTGCAGGTACACTAACGCCGTTAGTAATTACATTAGACTAACATACGTGTTGAGTGCGGGTCGTCACCAATAAACGTGCTGCTAAGATCAGCAAAAATATGTGTGTGTGTTGTGAGGATCGATTAGGCAAAACTACTAAAATTTTGTTGCATCATGGCATTCCCCTTTAAATGAACTAAAATTTTGCCTCATCCTGATCATTCACTTCTGTATAAATTTTGAAATGAACAAATCTGAAAAATTTCGAAATTGAAATACCCTATACCAAATCAACATGCACCCTGTCCTGTTCTGTTCAGAATCTGCCTTGTTGCTGTCCCAATTTCAAAAATTTATAACTCGAGTTTTTCTGATCCAATGGAGGAGTTTAAATACTCGTTGGAAAGCCCTGCAAGTTAGCTTTCACTTCCTGGTTTTTTTTTAAAAAAAAAAAATTGGTGGTGCTTGGTGTGGTCTTTATGGCCAAAATGCTGGGTCCCTGTCATTCTGTTTTTCCAGCAGGAACCATTCCATTCAAAATTCCATAACTCTAGTTTTACTTGGAGTTTGGTCATGTTTAAATACAATTTGGAGGACTCTTGAAGTATTCTTTCCAACTCAGGTGGTCTCAAGTAATTCGTATTCCAGATGTAATCAGTAGAGCTGAATTACTGAGACCCTATCAATCTGTTCTCTCATTGCAGAAGGTTTAACTTCAAAAATTCATGCTGTCCAAATTCCTTATCTAAATCAGGTGAATAAATAATTTCTGGAAAGCTACGGGAATTATGTTTCATTTCCAAGTGGTCTCACCTGAAAGTGAGTCCTGATGCTTTCTGTAGAGCCAAATTACAGAGGCTCTGTCAGTCTGTTTCACTCAGCAGAAATTGTCACTTTGAAAAATCATAAGTCCAGTTCTGCTTGGAGTTTGGCCGAGTTTGAGCCCAATTTGGAAATATATGAAAGTTCTTTATAACATGGTGCCAAGAATCTGTTGTGACTTTCTACTTTGCTGGTCAAAAGTTGCATGTTTCTGACTGCTGTACAGTCAAGATTGAATCTTTTCGGTAGGTAAAACAGTTTATATCATCCTGGTTACATCAGACCAAGTGTTCATGTTTTTCTCTGAAACCCATTCAGAGTCCCACTCGCACACGTCTTGTATAAACTTGCATTGCCATCAACCATTCGGCCTGCTGGATGATTCTCTGATACAGCTAGATGTATTCCTGATCAACCCAGACCTGCAATCAGGAACTCACAAACACAAACCAAGCTTTAATCCTCAAGTCCTGTTGCAGGTTCTGAAACATTCAAATCATTTGACAATTTTCATATCCAACACCTACTTAAGCTATTACAAGAATTGTTATATCTTGCCACTCAAAATCAAGTCTTTCTTTCTTCCTCTCTCTGCTCGGCAATTCACTTGGTGATCATGTCCATCCCGCGATTGCTTCCTTGGTTCTCGATCTCTCTTGCACGTTTCTGTAGAAATCCTACGCCACTTCTGAGTTAGTTTTTCTCCTCCTCCGTCTTGGATAGACCTGCCTAGAAATCAGAACTCAAAACCTCCAACTTTCAGAGGCTATAATTTCTGTTCTGTTCGTCGTATGGGGGCGTCTAAATACTCGTTCGAAACATATGAAAGTTATCTACCACTTTGTTACTCAACAAAAGTTCTGATTCTGCTCCTAGAATTGTCAGGAATGAATTGTTTCGACTGCTGCACAGTCCGGACAGATTTTCGACACTGTTTTATAGAAGAATGATGAATCTGTCAGTTGGCTCCAAGGATCTTTCTTGCATATATTCGTGGTGAACGTCCAGAAGCCCCTTACCAAATCCTTGATTCGTTTATGTTGTCCACTTGCTAAAAATATTTTGAAGTTTTACAACACTGGATATTCCTGATAATTTTTTTTTTATATAATAATATCAGATTGGATTGTCTGGTGGTAGGGTTCCCAGTTCCTCGAGTTGATCTCCTGTGCGCCAATTTACCAGACCATTCCCATCCTTCCAAGTTTAATTTCGGTGAGCATCCCTCAGCTATATTCCAAGTACATTTAGAAAATCCTTAATTAGGTGCATTGTTATCAGTTTGTTATGACTTGTCTTACGTCGCTGTGCTCCACCGTTTGGTTAAGATACAGTTCTATTCTCTGTTCATTGACTTCGTAACATCCATGTCAGAGATCCACCAAGCTGTTCCTAAGGCTTGATGACCATACCGTCACTCCATGATTGAAGTTTATTAAAGAGTCATATTCCGTAGATTATGAACACCAATGAGACCTATCAAACGTGTGGAAGGCTTTCCAGACTATCAAGCACATTGCCTTTCCCAATGATCTACTCGAAGCTACTCTCATCTACAATGGTTAGCCTATCAGAATTCTTGACTAGAAAAGCCACAATGCCTGATGATACAGACCACCTAGCGACACACTAGCTTATGCCTCTGTCTGACCTTTCACGGTGCCGCCAATAGTAGCAGTTTTTGTAGCACAACCATCGAGTACAATATCAATGGTACCAGTTAAGCACTCATTTGGAGTAGGCTAGCAATAATATTGCTCACTGCAGGAACCACCAGTCAGCCAAATAGTCCCAACTTAAAACAGTCCAAGACACTAGTAGATTCAGTCTTGTTTAGCCAATACCCAATAACCAACACAAGCATGTAGGTCACGCCTACTATAAGTTGGACACAAAACCTTCCTGGAACAGACAAATACTTGACCAGACTTAATACTTCCTTTGGAACCTCACGCACCAGCATATTCACGCACATCAGCTTGGCATCTTAACATGCATTGTACATCCAGAATAGATCTATTTGGCTTCATCTCTTGTTTCTGGTATGAGTTGGCTCCCATAAAACTTCTGATCCAAACTACAGTGTCAAAAGATATAAATTCCTCTGTTCTCCTTGGCATACTTTACATCAAAAGGAGGTGCACATATCTACCTGTTAGAGTCTTGAGGAACTACCAACAGCAATATTTGAATCATGGCAAGAACATCCAGAAGGCTCGCTAAAATATTTTCAGAGACCACCAGCTTCACTACCCTTGATCCCACATATTCATGAGAAATTATTGGTGGTTGTCTCGGTAATCAAAAAGGACAAATCCTTGATGTTTGTCCATTTCAAAACACTTGAGTCATGTTGTCTCCTTTTGATATCCTCCTGATTTCCTCCCTTGTGAATGTTTACTTGAATTCTTACAATCAACCGACAAATATCTCACTCTTCTCTACCTAAATAAACAGTTTTCCACCTTGCTTGCTCATCTACAAATGTTGTGTCGATTGATCCAGTGCCATCTTACTTCCATGTTGAACTGCCATATTGTTCTTAGTTTGAACATGTTTGGATAACCTCACTCCTT
The DNA here is from genome assembly GCA_012490785.1 of Eragrostis nindensis. Lineage (NCBI taxonomy): Eukaryota > Viridiplantae > Streptophyta > Magnoliopsida > Poales > Poaceae > Eragrostis > Eragrostis nindensis. Next base: position 23,141 of record JAAXCT010002226.1, read on the forward strand.
GCTTACCTAACTATACTCAGCTCCAATAAAATAAATGGGCACTCCCATTGGCTTGGTTTCTCAACATACATTGAACCAATCAGAATTAGTTTCTGCTTCATCTTTTGATACTTGCACAAATTAGCTCCAGTAAAAGTCTATTGCGGGGTACAATCTCAGCAGCCATATATTCTCCAAAAAATTTTTTCGTTGTCCTGCTCCACCTCAAAAGAAGATATGCCCAGTTTAATGGTAGACATTTTTCGAGGGGACTTCAAATGCATGTTAGATGATCAATCGTACAGTCCAAAATATATCAAGCACGAAACATCTTATCAATCGTTTACCTCTCTTCCGCAAAAGCATGTCTTGGCCGCACTAGTATATTGGAATACAGTAACTAAACTCCAATGGCACATCATCTCTCATGATACTTTCCTAAAGTTAATTGCTATCGAATCCTTGGAACTCTCCTTAAGTATGGTCATTGCTGTTAAATAGAAGGCTAGCCAGAGAGCACTTGTCATGTTTTCACTGTCATAAATTCTTGCACTCTGTCGAGTCATGAATTTTCTCACTATCCTTACTGTATCAGCTATCATCATATTTCTGTTTTATTCCTCTCCTGAACTCCATACTTTGGTTTGAGAAATAATGTCGAATTATCCTTTTCTTCAAGGCATCTTACTACTCATGAATCTCACTCCGACATCATTTTGGTTCTGTTTTTCATACTCCTTGAATATAGTACCACCCACAATCTCTTTAATATAAATACATCACATATGAGGTAATTTCACATCAATTTCTTTGTTGGATGGTCAAGAATATCAGTTCCTTGTAAACCTATCCCCACTCGTTTCGTAATCTCGGGACGAGATTTCTTTAAGGGGGTAGGATTGTGACACCCCAAGTGTCTCCTTCATTTTTATACCATGCTAGGACATCATGTTGAGTTGATCAGGTGAAAATTTCAATTTGTTATAGCAAAGAAAGTATAAAAAAATTAACTAGAATCCAAATTTAACTCAAATTTTAAAAAAAAGGAAGTTCAAAAGTTTAAACAGAACTATGTGCAACCAAAACTTTATGTGCAAGGTATAAGTGAAATAAAAATCTAGCCAAAATTCAGAAGCATTTGAAATTGGGAAGTGCCTCAAATAAGCCAATCAAATTTAAAATTTAAACATCTTTGAATATTTCTCAATTTCGAAATTTGAAGTTCCTGGTACAATGGACTGCACATATGTCCTCTACACGTGTCGCTTGACCTCCATGGAAAATGTGGCGATTTTTGGAGCTTTGCAGCTATTTCACTTTGAATTTGCAAGAAAAAGAAAAAAATCCTCAGGGGACCCGCCTGTCATTCTCTTTCTCCTCCACCACCGCTTCCTTTCCCTCTGCAGTGGCAAGATCGACCAGCCGCTTCGACACGTCGATGCCCACGCGCCCAGCATGCAGGCCAAGCCTTCGCCAAGGCTTAAGGTCCGAGAAACTGCCGCCCAAGCCGTCCTCTGTTTCTACTCCCGTTTTCCTGTTTCTCCTTTCTCATTTTCCTCACAGCCACACTCCATGGCCGCCGGCTCCTGCAATTTGGTGCCCGGCCAGCTCGCCCCACCGCAGCCTGAGCTAAGGCAACCCACGGATCCAGCTCGAACCTCTCTAAGTCACAGAAGAAATCCCACCTTGATCCTCGAAGCGAGCTGAGAGTATTTGAAGAAATTCTCCGACGACGCCGCCGACGAACATCTCCGACGCCGACGCGAAATTCGTCATCCACAGTGAGCCCCGTCCCCTCAATCCACTTTATTTGGATGCGTACACCACTGGAGCATCTCCCTGACCCTCTTTAACTTTAGTTTCTCCGACGAGGTCGCCGGATGTCATTTTTCCCCAATCCTTCCCGTCGGCCCCCTTCGACCTCGACGGCGACGACCACTCTCCGGACCTTTTCCTGGACGACATCACCGATGCCAAGCTTCCCCAAGACGAAATGAACATTATGGAACAAGAAGAACTCGTCCTCGTCCACTCCGTCGAGCTCGTGACATCGCCGAACGTCTTCTTCCCGCCACCGCTCGCCGCCGGCCACTTTCCGGTGAGTCCCCGACCTTGAGGACCTCTCTGTTGATTCCCTCTCGACGAGATTGTCCCGTAGGGCTAGTCACCTTCCAGCCCCACCTCAGTTTTTCCAACTCCGGCGAAGCGCCGCCTGTTTCTGGCCGCCGTGCATATCGCTACTTTGTTAAAGACGACGATGGCAGTTTCGTAAATATGTTGCAACTTTCTCAGAAAATGAATAAACTTTAAAAATCGATACCTGGAGTTCTAGATGTCCAAAAATTACAAACTAAATTTTGTTGGATTCCTCATGAGTAGATCTATCCATTGGTTAGCATGATGATCCATGTTTCTGTATGTTTTGTGCTGTACAATTATTAGAAGCTGAACACCATTTAATTCCTAGTAAATGATCTGCTCATGGGAAAAATACAAAGTAAGTCTTGTTAGAACCCTCTTGTTATGCGTACTTCATACCCCTTGTTTCTGCATGTTCTGCTTTGTATCAGTTTTGGAAGCTAGACATCATTTAATTCATATTTAATTATCTGATCATTGAGAAATTGCAAACCTAGTTGTTTTGGAATCCTCCAGTTCTGCTCTATCTAGGATTGTTGTTCAATTGACATGTTTCTGCATGTAGAAATAACTAAGGCTGTTTCTTTGTTTAGCTTGTTTAAATCACTATAAATAATATGGTGCTCCATAAATGTTGAACGTGTGCATGCATGTTCCTTAGATGTGGTTCTATCACCCTGCTTGCTGTTAGGATCAGTTTTGCTTCTGGGAATTTTGTAGGATTTATTTTCTGCGGTCACTTTGTTCTAGTGATAAAAATAAATCTACTAGGGATAACATCATGAAAAATTGACACATGAACTGTTCTTGCATGCTTATAACATCAGTAGGTTGCTCCTGACCAGAAGTGTCAGAAAAAGAATTAACATGCTTTTCTTGAGTTCTTTTAACAATAACTTAACTAGTTAATTAAAAGAGCTAATGAAGGAAATACTTTAAATGAAAGTTGATTTAAATTGTTCACCAATTCACAACCTTTTACATCACTTTGGATCTGTTACCAAGTCACACTCATTGCATCCAACATGCTGAGTTATGTTTTCTTTGCACTCTCTCCATTGACACATAATTGCATTGATAGGAAACGATAATCAAGAAGTGAGAGAGGATTTTCAGCAGGATCTTTCTAACCAGGAGGCTACAGCTGAAGCTACTAACTTTGTTTGTGTAGCTCAAGGCAAGCCCCGGAGCATCCCACCCCTTTTGCAAATATTTTTGTTTCTGGAAATAATAATGCTAGTGAGTCTAGTATGTTTGTTGCACTTAAGTTTATAGGAGTTGTTTGGAAACCCCCCTCATGCTACCCAAATGTCCTATGATGTTTATGTGTCAATCCTAGTAGCTCGGTAAAATACCTGTTATGCTTAGTTAAAGTAATTAATTAGCATCGACAAAGTATTGTATCTTGTGATAATAAAAACTTGATCACTAAATCTGAACTTAAAGAATGAGTTTATGTATTTTGTTGAGACCGGGCAGGGGCATTGCATGTGTAGGTTGCAGCAACACATGGAGGTGTTGGCTGCTGTAGCCCTGCCTGATCGATTAAGGACCGTATCGATGTTGGCCCTCTTGATCAAGCATTGAACAGTACTGAATGCATACTAGTCTAATGGGAACTAGCAAACTGATGTAGCATGTATGGTGGCAAGATGGTACAGTACCCTGTACTGGTGTATTGGGCAGGTTCAGGCCATGGGAGGTACGAGGTACCGTTGGTGGGACGGCTGCCCAATCTCTGAGACTAGACCCGTGCTGATTGTTTACGGTCTTGTGAAAGGTTGCCGTATATGACCTTTGGTGGTGCATATACGTCGTGTAGTTCGGGTTTTCCCAGCTGGTGTAAATCGATTGCAATCGCTGTCCCTCGCAGTAATGAGTACCGCTTGTGAATTGAGCCTTCACGTAGCAAATGGCAATTGATGATGATTATATTGGCTGTCATGATGGATTACTGCTGTTATTACTCATATGCTTATTGCTCATAATTGTTATGTTCAATTTCATGTTTACCGTTATTCTCACTTATGCCACTGTTTAATAAAGATAAAACTTGGCTAAAATATGCTAGAAAGGATTACTGTTGCTTAGTGCGAGTCCTTTTAAACTGAACCAACCTATGTCAGCCTATGCATGTCTAGAAGTCATTTGACGGTTAAGTCTTGCTGAGTAATTAGTACTCAGGCTTTGTGCCTATGTGTTTTTCAGGTAGTGCAGATGTCATTTTGCCTGAAGGTGTTCTTCTCTGGGATGTGCAAGTTCCAGAAGGTTGGACTGCCCACTGGGAGTCCGATTAGCCGCTGCAGTGATGGTTGTTGCTAGTGTGATTATCTGATCGGGCATCAGATTGTCACTCATGCTATATCGATGAGAGTAGTGTAGCTCTCGTGTATCTTCCGTTTTCGAACTACCTTTTTTCGCTTCCGTTGAACTTTAATACTTCCACTGTACTCTGAACCTTTGATGTAATAATAATAATGACTTATAATTAAGATAAAAGTGTTGTATTATCTCGTGTCTGCTTAAACAGCACCGTGGGACAAAGATCCTGTGGATCGGACTGTTAGATGTAGTGTGGACATGGGTGCCGCCGTGTGGTCAAGCCGAGCTTCTCAACCAACTCAGAACTTACAATGTTGCGTCTACTCTCACCATCAATGATTACACGACAACGTCCATCCTTCACTACAAAGAAGGTCTGAAACAAACTGTTCCATTGATTTTGCTCCGGTTTCTCTATTTGAGAACTCATCATTTGTTGTGCTAAAATTCTCAACAACTCATCAATTTTAGTGGTGTGTTGGTCGTATGTACGCACCCAATTATATACCGCAAAAGTATGGTGTACAGTTGTAGTCTTTTTCCCCCAGAAGAGTATTCCAAGGTTTAATCGAATCCACAGAGACCAATGGGAATTAAGCAGAATTATCAGTAAAAGAGTTAGCCAGGCTTTCTAGTGAGCGTGAGCGTGAGTTTTGGGAGAATTGGGGCTGTGCCGATCGGCGCAACTGGTGTGCCGGTCGGCACAGAGGCTGAATTGTCCGAGTGTTGTTTGAACAGCCTAAGGAACCTGATTAAATCACTGGGTAAGTTAGCCAAAGTCTGCTAGTTGAGATCGTCACCAAAAAGCCTAATTAAGTAGTATCATAAACGGATTTACTTGATTATTGATAACCGAAGATCGGTAGGAAGAAACCCCTTTCTGTCGAGCCCTGTCACGACCAATCCTCCTTAATCGGTGGCCGCTTCCCACTCTACACATCATCTCAAGGATCTCGCATATTCCAGCGCGTTGAGGTACAGAGACAATATGCAATTATGGCGCATTACAAGATCCGGATATTATCTTAACCACAATGGAGATAGTGAGAGATTGAATCTCACCTCTTATTGCCACCACAATTAAGATAACATCTAGTACTTAGTCGTCACTAAGCGTAGGAACAAGTGCATGTAAAGACCATAAAATCCAGGCAAGCAATAATCAAAACTATTCATCCACATATTCAACCATACTTTGATAATACATAGTACAAGATACATCACTATCTTAGCACAAGCGGTTCTTGAACTAACAACTAGAGAACATGAATAACGGAGCAAGCCCCGGTAGCTCTAAACTTACTAGCTGTGTTGTCCCTCTGGCGGTGGATCTGTAAACCCTAGAGTTTCTACAGGTTTAAATAGGGATGTGCTTCGGAAAGGAAAAGGATCTCGGGAAGAGAGTCCTCGTGCCGATCGGCACAGAGGCCGTGCCGATCGGCACACCTCGTGTCCAACTCGACCTCTTCTCTAAGTCGGTTCCAAAGTCCTAGGTAGCTTCCATGTGGGCCTTTCAAATCAGTTTTCTTTGAGATCAAGTCTTGCATTGCTGTTTCAAATCTTCAGGCATCTTTTATCTCTTCGTGACGAATATCTCCCAAGATTGGTTCGGATGACTTCCTTCTAGAATCAACTGAATGGTGGGCCAGCCTCGATCGCCCTGAAGTCCCTTGTGCCGGTCGGCACAATGCTGTGCCGGTCGGCACAGTAAGCCTTTTCTGCTGCTTTTCTTCTCTTCAGGTCCAGATCGGCTACAACATCCAGAATGTCGTTCTTTTCATCTGTTTCTGCAATAAATCTCCAGAATGACATATATACAAATATAGTGCTATTATCAAGGGTTAATGGCCTATAATGATGACATTTATGCTCTAAATAAGGCGCAGTTGGCATATAAAATGGTATACTAGAAATCGCCAACAGCTCCCCCACACTTAAACCTTTACTCGTCCCGAGGAAAGTCAAGAATGAAAATCAACTTGCATACAGTCACATCAATCATAAAAGTATTTTAAATCTACACGAGCTGAGCATTTAGTCATTGTGAGGTCAAATCAATTTAGTATTCAGCAAATATGTTCAAAATATGGGTATTAAGCGTGAAAGAGTATTTCCCAAAGCAAATCTTGAAAATATTCAACTTGATAAACATGACTTTTTCACTTGTGTAAATCACTAAAGAGCATTGTGAGCAAAAGAACCATCCTTCTCAAACAATCAAATGAACAACTCAACTTCGATCACTCACCTGAAATCTACTTTATTGATATTTATGTGTAAGGCAGTATGAGTAGCTCGGTGAGGAAATTCAAGGAAAAATAGACATAAAGCAACAACATCTTGCACAGCTAAGAAATAACTCTAATTCGTTTTACTGAGACTTGTCAAAAGGCCATTAGGAATTGAATTGTTAGAAAGAAACTCACACCTTTAGAATAGTGGACATGTACAAAGCAAAGATTGATCTTGAATAGTGTACATAGTTGGAAAAAGAAATTCTTGGCTACTATTTGATGATAGGAATTTAAGGGAATTCACTCTTCCCCCCACACTTAAATTTTTGCTAGTCCTGAGCAAAATTACGCAAGGTACAGACTTTGTTTTCTCTTTTTTTTTCTTTTCTTTTCTTTTTTTTATTTTCTTCTCTGTGCCGGTCGGCATAATTGTGTGCCGACTCGCTCTAGATTTTTCATTTGAACAGTTGTGTCAGATTTGTAGCCAAGAATACAGTAGGATGTGGTCAAGGATTGGTATTTGAATCAAGAAATTTGGTTCTCAAGTATCGGATACTCAGCGAATTATGCATAATTCCAATGCGGTAATTTGCATAGCTTAAGTGGAAATAAGGCTAGAAAATCAACACGATACGCAAAAGACATGGCCAATTTTCAAGTCTCATACCCGAAGAATTAAATCTTAACCGAGCTCAATTATCAATCATAGTCTCTACTAATCAAAGGCTTAATTTGAGTCGCATATTTGGCATTGGTAGGCGTAATCGAATGATACGGAGTGATTCTAAAGCTCACAATAAGAACATTTGAATTTTTATAAAGAAATAGGTACTAAGTCATGTCATCCAAATTGATCTTATTGTTACATTTTGCATGGCAATTTTGAAACGAATTACGCCACATGTGAAGTATTTGTCGAATACATTATAGTGAAAGTTCGAAATTTTATTTGTGCTCAACATCGCTCGATTATCGTTAACACTTCACAAGATAGACATACATACTCGTATCATTTTTCAAATAAAGCATAAAGATCATCATCATATTGGATTTGAAAGCTCGGACTACATGATGATGTATCGTACGAAACAAACTTACGAAATAAAACTAGACTACTAGCACACATGCATAAATAAAAACACATAAACAAACTAAACACACCCGATACATGGTTTCCCAACCCGCTCACACACACATAAGTAAATAAATAAAAGGGAATGCGAAAGGGAAAGAAAAACGTAAACCGGGAAACCGATACAAGTTGTGCCGTGCACAACACACTACTCGAATGGAGGCGGCTGCGTGTAGTCGAAGCCGTAGTACGCCGCCTCCAATCTTGCGAACTCATCAATCATCGCGTCGGTGTTACTCCGCATCTCGCCCGCCAAGTTGTCGATGCGTTCAACGTATTGCACGTTGTTGTCGATGTATTGATGCATAGGGGCAAAGTTTGCCCCCGGAGGACCTGCAGGAGCATAGTAGGGTGCCCCCTGGAAATACTGAGGGTAGATAGGGGGCATTCCATAATACCTTGGGTTTATGCCGACCGGCACGTAGCCTGTGCCGACAGGCGCGAAGCCCGTGCCGACCGGCACGGACGCCTCCTGCGTCGGTTGACTGGGGGCAGCTCCTGCAGAGTCCCAGCTGTACCAGTCTGCTGCTGCTGCGCTTGCCGAAGCCTGCCCGACGGCCTCCTTCCTTCCGCGCTTGCTCTTTGTCACCTTGTATTGCTCGCGGAGGTCGACCTCAAGCCAATTCCCTCCATCGATCTTGTGAGGGAGGAAGAGGCCGAGCTCGGGGCAGGGGAGTTTGATGTTGGTGCCGCAGACGTAGTAGCCGAGCTTGGCGCTCCCCGTGATGGTCTTCCCGCGCACCATGGACTCGTCGATGAGCGCCGGTTTGACCCAGCACTCATCCTTCATCATGAGGTTGCCGTCGGTGACCTTGAAGATGATTGTTTGGAGGTAGCCTCCAAAAGCCAGCTTTGCCTTCGGGTTGGCCCTTTGGCTAAACCAACTCCCCACCATCAACATGATTGGGTTGCACTTGGACGGGCTTGCGATGGCGTTGTAGAGCCAACGCAAGTCCGTGTCGGAGATGTTGGTGGTGTCGAGGCGGCCGGTGGTGCATGCGGCCATCCACCTGTGAAGGATCTGGATCGTGGGGTTCTTGATGTGCCCCCTCTTGTGCTCCAAGGCTTCAAGGAGAAGGAACCCGCCGTCGGTTCAAATTCTCCCGACGCGCCGGTCGGCACAGTGCCGTGCCGATCGGCACGATTCAAATTTTTGCGGATTTCGTCGCGCCTTGGCTGCCACGCCTTCTTTTCCTCTTCCCCATGCCTGATACAATGTCGCATGTCGGGGAACAGGGGAGCACCTGCGAAAATTTTGGCTTTTCCAGGTGATGCCGATCGGCACGGAGGCCGTGTCGGTCGGCACTTTCGCTCCATCCCAAGTCTGGGCGCGCAGTGCTCCCCCTGTGCTCGGCAGCTGCATGGACGTCAATGACTTTTCCTCCTTCCAACGTGCGCAGACTTTGACGCTTCATTTGAATTATTGGCCAGTGTGCCGGCCGGAACAGAAGGGTGCCGATCGGCACAGTGCAGTCTGCGCTTGATTCAGACATTCGTCGCTTTGTGTCGTCAGAATTTCAAATTTCCTACGGATGTCAGATTTCCTATAGCATCGAGATTCCTGGAGGTGCAATTTTCCTGTCGTGCCGATCGGCACGGCTTGCGTGCCGATCGGCACCAGAGCCAAATTTCCGCTAGTGTCTCCTTCTTCCGCAAGAATCACCCAATATATTTCTGCGACACAGAAAAATACCAAAAACACAAAAATATTCTCGGGACAATTGTTGAACTCACCTTTTCGATTTTTCCTTCCTCGAATGTTCCGCATATTTTCCTTGTGTTACCCCCAATTAATTTGTATCTCCAGATCGGGGTATCTTTCAGAGCACGTTTTGGCGCGCCAGCTTCTGTGGCAGTCGGCATGGCCTTGTGCCGATCGGCACCAACCAGATTTTCTCTTTTTGCTTTTTTTCTTCTGCGCTGTTAGTGAAAAGCAAAAATACAAAAACAAAAGCTGCGAAAAGTAAACAGACAGCACAGGTGTTCACACAAGAGTTAAAACAAACACTTGGACTAACAAATTTTATTGGAGCATTGTTGTGGATTACAAGCAAACAAATGAGAGGCCGGGTTGCCCTCCCGGGTAGCACTAAATTTTTAATTCACGGGTTGCCCTCCCGAAAGCACTAACACAAAAAGACTCACCCTATGACTCGCTTCCCGGATTTTGGGTTGCCTCCCAAAAGCGCTCTTAGTTTAAAAGAGGTCGTAGAGCTTGACCTCCCCGTATAAATCACTTCCTTAGCGTCGCTCTACGGGGATCATGGTTGCGACACTACAAGGTTCTCTAGTCTCTTCTCTTTCAATCATAGGACGTATCCTTCCTCCAATTGCCCTCGATTCCTTTGTGGTGCGGAGACTAGCTCCCATTTAGCAAGGCCATTATGTGGACAAGCATCCTTGTACTCGTTGAATCGATTCCATGCTTCTCCAACACTCTCATCAGCAAGTTGAGTAAATCCAAGGATCTTGTTCTTCAAAGCTTGAGTCTTGCCTGGAGGGAAGTACTTTGCCAAAAATTCTGCAGAGAGCTGATCCCAACTAATCTTTGTTGCAGCAGGTAACCCATGGTACCACTACTTAGGACGCCCAATAAGAGATAGAGGAAAAGTCACACTTTAGCTTCATTGGCATTCATATGTTGCAATTGAAAGGTACTGCAGATTTCATGAAAGTGTTGCAAATGCATATTAGGATCTTCAATAGCGCTCCAGCTGAAAAGGTTGAGCTTGTGCAGTAAACTCAGTCTTGATTACATTGTCCAGGGCAGTCTTGAGATGATTAGCTATTGGTGTTGTGTCTGCGATGTCTTCTATGATGAGGACTAGGCCCGATCTTCCGAGAGGTAGAGGTAAACTCGATAATTGGAGAACTCGACGTTGACGATCCGGCTTCAAATCAACCCGATTCGAACCCTGCAACCGCTACACCACTGCTCCGTTGGTTATCAACCAAGCACAACTTGATTGACCTCGCCGATAAAGCTTTTCCTGCAGACGAATCGAGAACGCAAGCAAGAAAGTGTAAACACGCAATCTGAAATTGCAAATATGAATTTGAAGCGAATCACAAGAGAGGTTCAAACACTCAATTCGAAAGGACTAATTGACACAGTCGAGGAGAGTAAGAACAGGGGCCCTGGATCAATGTATAAGGACTTGTCGCCACAGATACAACGATGAACTCAAGTTTCTCGATGGAAAACTCAACTAAACAAAACCCAAATCCTAATGTGGCGGCGGCTACTGATAATATAGAGTTTAGGGTCGTGCAAAACCCTAAGGACGCGCCCCTAATGGGCCAAGACACGATACATGGCCCAAAGGCCAAAAACGGTGACGCAGCACCGAAATAGTTTCTGGACGCTGAATTGTTTTGATGATTCCCGTCGACTCAGATGGAATTTGGATGTGCGACTGGATCCGTTGGAAAGCTTATCTTCTTAGCTTTCCATCCATATGAAGAACGTCCCAATCGGAGTCCGTATGTGACCGGGGCGCCCGTTTTAGTGGAAGGTGCTCCTGGAATCCGAATCCAACTCGAAGGGCAACTTGATGACGACTTGAAACTCGGTGGTGAGACCCGTTCGTGCGTGTCTAGTGATGTGAACTAGGGTCCCGATCTTCCGAAAGGTTCAGATAAACAACGATTTGGCGGAGAATTGACACAAATCGATCCGGCTTCCGAACAACACGTTCCGAACCCCGCAATCGCAGCACCACCTCTCCTCTGGTTATCGACCGATGTTACACGGTCGACCTCGCCAAGAAGGCTAATCCTTGCCTGCGAATCGAAGAACACAAGCAAGAACAAGAAAGAATGCAACCAAATTGCAGATATATGATTAAACTCACAAGTTGGGGTCTCACAAACCGATGAACGGCGAAACTGTTCTTGACAGAATAATCTAAGCAAAACCCAACCCTAACTTGGGCGGCGGCTACTGTAGATATAGACCTTAGGGGCGTGCAAGACCCCCTGGACGCGCCCCTAATGGGCTCCAACACGATACAAAGCCCAAAGGCCAAATTACGGCGGCACAGCACCGAGACAGATTCTGAATGTCAACTTGTTTCGACGATTCCCGATGACTCTGGACGAATTTTGACATGAGACTGGTGCCATTGGAAAGGTGATCAAATTATCTTTCCGTACATATAAAGAACGTCCAAAACCGAGCCCGTATGCGACCTGGGCGACCGTTTTAGTGCAGACTGCTCCTGGACTCCGAAACGGACTCGAAGTCAACTTGGATTGGGCCTCGAACTTGACATGGACGCCCTTGCTGGTCCCTCCACGCCTCCAAGCTCCTCTCCAGCTATCTCGTCATCATCACCATGGTTCCTAACAATAATTAAATCGTCAGGTATCATTTTATTCTTAAAATCATGCATACAAAGCATTAGGAACGAGCTCACCCGTAAATTAAATTCTCGTGCATAATTTCTAGTGATTGGACCATGCATATACAGCGGAGGAGCTTTGGTTGTATCCGATAGAGTGATGTCCTCATCATCCTCCCCTTCTTGAAAGCAAACCGTCCTCGGTTTGACCGTAGTTGTAGAAGATGTTGTTTGTAACACCCACCAAGGCTCCCCTTCTTTAAAGATAACCTGTGTCTTGACAGCAAAACTAGAAGAACTGGCTGTGATAGGATTAGTGTTATTGCAGCCCTCTAATTGATCACATTGTTGCACAACACATGGTTCCTTTATATCTAAACAAATGTAAACTCTATGCACCATACACACACCGTTCTTATCATATTTTCCCATGGCATGAAATTTGTTTTTAGACAAACAAGACAATTCAGACTTGGAAAATATTCTCCTCTCTATAAAACTTAGATCACAAAGAACGTCAAATTCAATATAACCCAAAGTATTTAGAGAAGACAACAATTTCAGCTCATCATTTTCAGAGGTAATGGGAATCAAATGATTAATTTCAGCACAGATAGGTGAATCAAAAATAGAAGTATTGTTCCCATTCACTAGTTGTGGCAAAGATATAAGTGAAGCATCAACACACAACTCCTCTTTATCACAAGGACCAGCAGGCAAATCAATTTGTGACAAAGGTAAATCAAAGCAAGGTTCCACTAGATGTTGCTCTATATTAGCATGATTAGGGGAGAAATTCAGCACATTAATAGAATTCTCACCTTCCGTGTGCATAGCACTATAGGCATTACCGTTGACCTCAAATTCAGAAGGAATAGTAGGTGCATGATTAACTGATCCATTTGAACTTTCACATGAGGCCATGAGCATCTCATTTTCTTTTGCATCATCCTCTTCATCTTTTTGTTCATGCTGCAAGGAATTAGCTCCAACAAGAGGCAAAGAAAAATGTTCCTCTTGTAAAAATTCAGATTTAGATGAAAACGTTGCGTCATATAAACCCGCCCATTCTTTCCTAAAAGGTTCATTCTTTCTTCTCTCGAATCTTTCTAGATCAGCTTCTAAAATTTCAGCAGCAGACATAGGTGCAAGAGTAATTTTGCTGCCTTTGTATTTAAATGAATATCTATTGGCAATCTTATTGTGCAAAACATTATTCGAACAAATCCAAGGTTTACCTAGCATCAAATGACAAGCTTGCATAGGTACTACTTCGAAGTCTGCACTATCCTTGTAAGAACCAATAAAAAATTCAATACGAGCAATTTCAGTTACCTTTATCTTATCATAAGAATTTACCCATCGGATGTAGTGTGGACATGGGTGCCGCCGTGTGGTCAAGCCAAGCTTCTCAACCAACTCAGAACTTACAAAGTTGCGGCTACTCTCACCATCAATGATCACACGACAACGTCCATTCTTCACAACAAAGAAAGTCTGAAACAAATTGTTCAATTGATTTTGCTCCGCCTTCTCCATTTGAGAACTCAGCACTTGTTGTGCTAGAGCTCTCAGCAACTCATCAATTTTAGTCGTGTAACCTGTCATGGTTAGTAGAAAACAAGAAAAATACAAAAATATATTTTCCTATCACTACTATATATGTGACCACAGTGGAAACTCTCAACAAGCAAATAGAAGCATCTTACCAAGCTCTTACAAGGTTCTTAATAGCAAAGCAAAGGATACCTGAGGGTGTGATCCGGCGATTACAAGTGTCAAAACCGTGTTGTTCCGAAGAGTATATGTGGAGCTTGGTAGGCCAAATATGTGAGTAGCAAGGAATAGCAAACTTCGAAATCAGAAATTGCAAAGTTGAATAATAGTCCAAAGCACAAGTCTATGTTGCTGGCCTAAATCCCGTCGTCGGACATCGACCAAGCTAGCAATGAAAATAACCAACAGAACCTCAGACTCAAAGGATGCAAGCACTCTGATTTTTTTTCTTTTGTTTTTCCTTGCTTCTTTTTTTTTTCTTTTCTTTCAATTCTTTTGTGCGGCTTTTATATATGCACTTGCCTTTTTCTTTTTCAGAAGTGCCGCAAATAACGAGACAACCTGAACACAATGCAACTCTACAAGCTGTTGGTAGTACCAAAAATCTGTGGCAGCCACGTTACAGTAGCTAAGATATAAGTGAAGCTCTGGATGTGTTGCACGTAAGGATAAAAAGATGAACTAAGTTATGTGCGTTTAGCAGTTTAGGTGCACCTATCAATAATTAACAACAAGAATACGCGCACCAATTTTAAAGCAAGAAGACATGCATGCACAAGATAGGGCTATCAGAGCCAGATCGACCTCTCCTTTTTTTTTTCCTTCTCCGAACAGCAGGTTGTGGAAATCTGATTGTTTTCTAGCGCAACAAACATCAGTTGTAAGATCTTCCAATTCCCTTCCTTTTTTTTTCTTGCGCACAAAATAGAAGTTTCAGAAAAGACAAAACCTTGCACTCCAAAACAGAACCCAACCGAGCTGACCTTGCGCAAGAATAAAAATAAGATGTCCTCTTGCGCAAGGATAACAGGAGCGGACACACAACTTAAACACACTAGGGAACTCTGACCAGCAATACGACTCAAACTAGGGACACAAACTCAACAAAGCAAACTGAAACAAAATTTGCGACGGCACAAAAGGTGATAGGACAGCGGAAGATAGAACAAATAAATCTTTTTGTAGGGCAATTTTCTGGACTCTAGGATGGAACGAATTAATCAAAATAAACAAGGATAAGTGCGAACCTAACGGGATACCTGAAGCTCTGATTACCACTTGATGTGAACTAGGGTCCCGATCTTCCGAAAGGTTCAGATAAACAACGATTTGGCGGAGAATTGACACAAATCGATCCGGCTTCCGAACAACACGTTCCGAACCCCGCAATCGCAGCACCACCTCTCCTCTGGTTATCGACCGATGTTACACGGTCGACCTCGCCAAGAAGGCTAATCCTTGCCTGCGAATCGAAGAACACAAGCAAGAACAAGAAAGAATGCAACCAAATTGCAGATATATGATTAAACTCACAAGTTGGGGTCTCACAAACCGATGAACGGCGAAACTGTTCTTGACAGAATAATCTAAGCAAAACCCAACCCTAACTTGGGCGGCGGCTACTGTAGATATAGACCTTAGGGGCGTGCAAGACCCCCTGGACGCGCCCCTAATGGGCTCCAACACGATACAAAGCCCAAAGGCCAAATTACGGCGGCACAGCACCGAGACAGATTCTGAATGTCAACTTGTTTCGACGATTCCCGATGACTCTGGACGAATTTTGACATGAGACTGGTGCCATTGGAAAGGTGATCAAATTATCTTTCCGTACATATAAAGAACGTCCAAAACCGAGCCCGTATGCGACCTGGGCGACCGTTTTAGTGCAGACTGCTCCTGGACTCCGAAACGGACTCGAAGTCAACTTGGATTGGGCCTCGAACTTGACATGGACGCCCTTGCTGGTCCCTCCACGCCTCCAAGCTCCTCTCCAGCTATCTCGTCATCATCACCATGGTTCCTAACAATAATTAAATCGTCAGGTATCATTTTATTCTTAAAATCATGCATACAAAGCATTAGGAACGAGCTCACCCGTAAATTAAATTCTCGTGCATAATTTCTAGTGATTGGACCATGCATATACAGCGGAGGAGCTTTGGTTGTATCCGATAGAGTGATGTCCTCATCATCTAGCATGGTGATGTCCTCATCATCCTCTCCTTCTTGAATTGGAGTCGTCCTCGACTCCATCCCACCATCCAACTTCTGCAAAAGGTTAGTGACAACAGGATGCAAAGTGCGAGAGATAGGATCATTTGTAAGCAAACAAGATTCTCGACCAAGCATAGTATAACATGGGGCATCCGGATTATCACATAAATCAGCAGTTGCAGATGTAGTAGCAAGGTAAACACCATCTTTTAATTTAATTCCTTTATTATTAGCAGTAGAAGATGTGTCACTAGCAATAGCACTATTAGTCTTAGCATGTTCAGCAAGCTCTTTAAAATGTTTCCTAATATCAGTGGGTGACAAAGGAAGCAAAGTAATTTTCTTGTCCTTATGCATGAAGGTATATGTATTAGTTCTACCATGGTGTGCAACATCATTATCAAATTCCCATGGTCGTCCTAACAACAAAGAGGATGATTGCATAGGCACAACATCAAAATCAGCAGAATCATGATAAGAGGCAACAGAAAATTGTATGCGTGCAGTTTTAGTTACCCGAGCCTTACCACTATTGTTCAACCATTCAATGTGGTAGGGATGAGAAAGGGGACGTGTTGGCAAACCAAGCTTTTCTACCAAATCTGAACTCACCAAGTTGTTGCAACTCCCACTATCAATTATGGTGAGAGCACGATAGTTCTTGACGATGAGATACATGTGGAACAAATTCTTGCGTTGTAGCTTCTCGTCCTCACGTTCCACCTGAGTGCTCAAAGCACGCTGCACAAGAGCCAGGAAGCCCGCCGATGCAGCCAAAGAATCAATATGCACACTCTCGTCGTCGTCTGAATCTGCAGCAAGGTTAGTTGCAAGAGCCAAATCATCTTCAACATCACTAGCACTTACATATCCGTTGCCATCAGGTGTAGCGATGAAAGCGCGAGTACTTGGACAATCCTTCATGACATGTCCCATACCCTTGCAGCGGTGGCACACAATATTGGCCGATCTACTCGAAGAACCCTTTTCATACCTCTTGTTTTGTTGGGCCTGCACAGTAGACACAGTACTTACCTCAGAAGCGGGCGCTGGAGCAGGTGGTGTTGCTGAAGGCTTAGCAACAACAGGCGCCTTCGGCTTCTCAACTTCAGAACGCTGCTAAAACGTTCGCCTAGTATGGGACCTGAAAGAAGAATGGTCTTGGCGACGTCCCTGTACTTCTCTTTCTGCCTTAAGAGCAAGATGATACAATTGGGAAAAACGAGTCCAATCTTTATAGTCAAGAATATTCTGTATATCACGATTCAAACCACCAAAGAATCTAGCACTACTTTCATCATCATCCTCACGAATACCACAACGTGCTAGTCCTATAAGCAATTCCTGATAATATTCCTCTACACTTTTATCACCTTGTTTTAAAGTTTGCAACTTCAAACGTAAATCACGTTGGTAATAAGGAGGAACAAAACGAGACTTCATACGCTGTTTTAAAACAGTCCAAGTGTGAGGCACAGCAGCAGCATTACCAGCAGTGCAAATATCATTCCACCAAAACAGAGCAAAGCTAGTAAATTCACTTGTAGCAAGTCTAACTCTATGATCAGCAGGAACCAAATGAGAATTAAACTTTTGTTCTACAGCAAGTTCCCAATTCAAATACTCCTCAGGATCAGCACTACCCGCAAAAGGAATCATAGAAAATTTAGGTTTAGCAAAATCATTGTTACCACGATTACCTCCCATACCGATACGATTGCGTTCGAGGCGGTGAGCGTCACGATCATCATCCACAGGTGGGGGTTGTTGCTCAAGATGTTCAACTCGGGTCACCAGCCCGTTGAGGAGGCCCATCATCTGATCAAACCTCGCAGTCATGAGCTTGCGCTGGTCTGCAGCAAGCTTTTGGAGCTCAGCCTTGGAGACACATTCGTTGAAGTCCGTGGGGGACTCCATATCCTCGGCCGCTGGCGCTGACAGGGTTAGAAGACAGCAGAAGACAACACAAAAGTATTATCCCTATCAACTAACACAAATGGTGGTGAGGGTGGAATGCAAAAACTCAAGCGGCTTACCACCGTCTTGCAAGTGTTCTTACCAAAGCCAACAGGACGGTACAATCAGTTGTTGAGCTGGGTGTAACAGTTGCAAGGACAAGAACCTGTGCTGACAGAATTATATGTGGAGCTTTGGGACAGGCACAATATGTAGCAAGGATTAGCAAAATACGAATGCAGATTAGCAAAGTTCAATAAGTGTCCAAAGTACAAGTCACAATTGCTGGCTAAGACGTGTCCTAGGCGTAGCACAACAAGATGGAACAAATAACAGAGGATGAACTCACAGAACAAGCAAAACAGCACCCAAAAGCCTCCTGGTTTGTCTTCTAGCGCGAAAAGGCACTAGTAGGAATCACAAAGCTTCAAAATTTTCGTTTTTCTCTTATTTTTCTGATATTTTTCTCTTAACCAGAGGCACAAAAAGAGGAACACCACAAAGTATCAGCTCAAACAGAGTTAAGGTGTGGCCTACAGAAAAAAGAGAAGGTTCTCCAAAAACCTAAAATCTCAGAAATCGATTTTTTTTCTTTATTTTCCTGAATTTTTTTGACCTTGATTCCGAACCCCAACAGGCCTTTGGCCAGTTGATTTTGGCGTTTCGGAGTTAGGAAACTGCTGTAAAAAATTGAGCCAAAACGGAGCACCGAGCGAAAAGTTATGGCCGTTTTACCGAGGGTATGTCAAGTCTGGGTTTTTTTGAGAGCAGAACTCGGCAGACAAGGCGACGGCGGCTAGGGCAAAGCTTCCCTGAACCACGGCACAGATCACAGCAGAGCAAAGGATCACAGCTAGGGCAAAGTATCCCTGGTACAAGCAGGAGCAAAGGATTTGCAATATGAATCAAGGGGGGCTGCGATGCAAAGCGATGAACACAAGGCGGCTTGCAACCTATCTAGGGCTGGCACGGCGAGAGTTCACGCAAGGCGGCTGGCGAGGGCAAGTCGAGTAATGTGTGGCACGACTTGTAATCTGGGGAAAGGTGGATAGGATAGCGGCGGAAACACAGCAACGGGGCGAATTGAACTACGACGCGAACACACTAACCAGCAACAAGACTCGACCACGAACACAAACTCAACAAAGCGAATCTGAAACGAAATTGCAAAGGCTAAAAGAGGTTCTAGGACAGGGGATTTTTTTTTAAGCTTTTTGTGGACTCAAGGTATATGACTCAAAACGAATCGAAGGGAAAAACAAAGGTAATACGTCACGGGAAACCTGAAATCTGATACCACTTGATGAGGACTAGGCCCGATCTTCCGAGAGGTAGAGGTAAACTCGATAATTGGAGAACTCGACGTTGACGATCCGGCTTCAAAATCAACCCGATTCGAACGCTGCAACCGCTACACCACTGCTCCGTTGGTTATCAACCAAGCACAACTTGATTGACCTCGCCGATAAGGCTTTTCCTGCAGACGAATCGAGAACGCAAGCAAGAAAGTGTAAACACGCAATCTGAAATTGCAAATATGAATTTGAAGCGAATCACAAGAGAGGTTCAAACACTCAATTCGAAAGGACTAATCGACACAGTCGAGGAGAGTAAGAACAGGGGCCCTGGATCAATGTATAAGGACTTGTCGCCACAGATACAACGATGAACTCAAGTTTCTCGATGGAAAACTCAACTAAACAAAACCCAAATCCTAATGTGGCGGCGGCTACTGATAATATAGAGTTTAGGGTCGTGCAAAACCCTAAGGATGCGCCCCTAATGGGCCAAGACACGATACATGGCCCAAAGGCCAAAAACGGTGACGCAGCACCGAAACAGTTTCTGGACGCTGAATTATTTTGATGATTCCTGTCGACTCAGATGGAATTTGGATGTGCGACTGGATCCGTTGGAAAGCTTATCTTCTTAGCTTTCCATCCATATGAAGAACGTCCCAATCGGAGTCCGTATGTGACCGGGGTGCCCGTTTTAGTGGAAGGTGCTCCTGGAATCCGAATCCAACTCGAAGGGCAACTTGATGACGACTTGAAACTCGGTGGTGAGACCCGTTCGTGCGTGTCTAGCATGGTGATGTCCTCATCATTCTACTTCTGGAACTTATTCTTCCTTGTCTTCTTCTAGAGCTGCAAACAATGCTCTTGGGCTGATCGGCTCAATGTCTTCTATGTCTCCCACTGACTTGCTTTTCTTTTCCACCTTTCGCTTGCGAAAGAGAATCTCTGGATCATCGAGGTACTTAGAGGGTTTATTTGACTTAGCGCCGTCCACACCTGTCTGGTTAAATAAAACAGGACATATGTACTGGAAAAAACAGAGAAATTAAAAGAAGAAAGCAACATGTTGGTCGGCACACAGGTGTGCCGATCGGCACCAGAGCCAATTCTCAAACTTCAAACAATGCCTAATTCGAACAAAGGTCCCCGGCAACGGTGCCAGAAAAAGAGGCATGTTGGTCGTATGTACGCACCCACTTATATACCGCAAAAGCACGGTGTACAGTTGTAGTCTTTTTCCCCCAGAAGAGTATTCCAAAGTTTAATCGAATCCACAGAGACCAACGGGAATTAAGTAGAATTATCAATAAAAGAGTTAGCCAGGCTTTCTAGTGAGCGTGAGCGTGAGTTTTGGGAGAATTGGGGGCTGTGCCGATCGGCGCAACTGGTGTGCCGGTCGGCACAGAGGCTGAATTGTCCGAGTGTTGTTTGAACAGCCTAAGGAACCTGATTAAATCACTGGGTAAGTTAGCCAAAGTCTGCTAGTTGAGATCGTCACCAAAAAGCCTAATTAAGTAGTATCATAAACGGATTTACTTGATTATTGATAACCGAAGATCGGTAGGAAGAAACCCCTTTCTGTCGAGCCCTGTCACGACCAATCCTCCTTAATCGGTGGCCGCTTCCCACTCTACACATCATCTCAAGGATCTCGCATATTCCAGCGCGTTGAGGTACAGAGACAATATGCAATTATGGCGCATTACAATATCCGGATATTATCTTAACCACAATGGAGATAGTGAGAGATTGAATCTCACCTCTTATTGCCACCACAATTAAGATAACATCTAGTACTTAGTTGTCACTAAGCGTAGGAATAAGTGCATGTAAAGACCATAAAATCCAGGCAAGCAATAATCAAAACTATTCATCCACATATTCAACCATACTTTGATAATACATAGTACAAGATACATCACCATCTAGTGGGCCTACCTTGATGGATCACCTCTTAGCACAAGCGGTTCTTGAACTAACAACTAGAGAACATGAATAACGGGGCAAGCCCCGGTGGCTCTAAACTTACTAGCTGTGTTGTCCCTCTGGCGGCGGATCTCTAAACCCTAGAGTTTCTACAGGTTTATATAGGGATGTGCTTCGGAAAGGAAAAGGATCTCGGGAAGAGAGTCCTCGTGCCGACGTGCCGATCGGCACACCTCGTGTCCAACTCGGCCTCTTCTCTAAGTCGGTTCCAAAGTTCTAGGTAGCTTCCATATGGGCCTTCCAAATCAGTTTTCTTCGAGATCAAGTCTTGCATTGCTGTTTCAAATCTTCAGGCATCTTTTATCTCTTCGTGACGAATATCTCCCAAGATTGGTTCGGATGAATGTTGACGGTCCTTAGACCCTGTTTTTGACCGTCAATTAGCTCTATAAATAAGGAAGAACTAACACTTGTTACTTGCATTTTGTTATCAAATAACCTAGTTACACGTGTACCTCTAGATTTGGATGTGCAGGTGGAAAACAAGGATTTCCAGGTGTAAACAGGCCCCAAGGCGACGATTCCAACACTTCCATCAAATGACGCTCGCCGCGGGAATATAATTCAAGAATTAAAGGCCCAGAACCTATCAGAACATCAACTGAGGCCACGCACCTGGACAAGAGGCCTACAGGCCAAAGGGAAGGCACCTGCAAAAGCCCAGCCCAGGAGGGGCCAGGGCCAGGTCGGCCGACCCCAAACCAAGGCGGTTCACAACCGACTTCAGGATGCCGGTTCCACCTGCAATCAATGCCCAGAATATCTGGAACCGCCTCAACTCCACCGCCTTTGGGAGGCTATAAATAAAGGGGTACCCCCCCTCCTTTCAAGACACACAACACAAGAGGCTCATTCCCTCCTCCACACATCCAGAGCTAGAGGCTCTCTAGTTAGGCTTAGGCTGAGTAGTTGGGCTGCCCTTTTGGCTCCCAAGTCCCTTGGAGAGTTTGGGGTATATTCTCTTGTATCTTTTTACTCTCTTTGTAAGACTTATTTATTTATCAATGGAATATCATCGTTCTTTTAGTAGTTATGTGCTTATGCTAGTTCATCGTTCATCCTTGATCTTGGATGAATGTTCTTCGTTCGTTCATGTTCGTTCATCGTTCGTTCATCGTTCATCGATGTTCGTTCATGATCGTTCATCGTTCGTTCATACTCAATCATCGGTTAACGATGATCATTCTTCATCGTTCATCGTTCGTCGCTCGTTCTTGAGTGACGAACGCTTATGCATAACGTAGTGCTAGCTTTGATCCTTTGTCTAAGTAATTGCTCGCTGGATCTAGTTGTTCCTTTTGCTTAGTCATCAGGTTCATTGCTGTGCAAGAGTGCTCTTGGTTTATCGCCTTGCGAGGTGCCTCGAGGGATCTAGAGTTGTGGTTAGTTACGCTAGCATGGTGCTAGAGCTTCCTTTCCATCCTTGGATGCGTGTTCGTGCCCCACGGTTTGTAGAGGTAGGCGGCAGGTGGTGACAGTCCTGTCCGTTCCTTGTAATCCTCCACGTTCGGGTATGGCGTAGGAGTATATATGAAATGTCCGGAGATTGGGGCAGACTCTAATCGCTGGATCTCCCGATGATGGCTTGGCAGTAGAACAGCTTAGTCTTGGCTTGTGTGCAGCTTAGGCTATAGGTAGGTGCTACGCACGCTACTTGATGATGTACATTAGAAGTAGCAGTTCTTCTTACTTAACCTTAGTCTAGCTTAGAGTTGCCTCTCGCCTTTTATTAGAGAGTGGAACTGCCTGCTGTGTGTGTCGCACTATCCTCTATCCATTTATTGCCTTACCCATATATTTGGATATTGGTTATGATCCATCAATTGTAACACCATGAGTATAAGTACACACTTGTCAACCACGTCTTCCTTTGGGAAAATATATATAACGATACCCTATAATTCTCTCGGGTGAAATGCTACAACGGGTTATCCGTGCGCTTGCGGATTATCTTTTATGATTAAATACTAATAAATACATTTCTGGTACTCGTTGCCAGTTGTGGATTATTATGTATCCTAAGCAAGTAACTTAACCCCAGGTACTTCTGGCGCCGAACCGGGAATATTCACTCTAGGCCTAACCGGCCTAAGGTGGTGTTTTCTGTTTGGTGTAAGAAATACCAACAAGCATTTCTGGCTCCGTTGCCGGGGATATTCACTCTAGGCCTAACCAGCCTAAGGTGGTGTTTTCTGTTTGGTGTAAGAAATACCAACAAGCATTTTCTGGCGCCGTTGCCGGGGAAGACAATTGTTTTTTTTTGAACGGAAATAGGAGGGGATTCCCCTACTATATTTATATTAGAAAGTTAAGTTAAAGTACAGGGTTAGCTTTTGTACAGGTGTTAGTCCTAAAACTATTTACAGAGATTGCAGCCAAGACTTCATGTCTTCAACCACGCTAGGCTTAGCCCTGTACATCGAGAGTTTGAAAATATTTCTAAACTCTTGCTTCCACATGGGAAAGGGCATTGCTCCCCCATTGAAGATGATGTTGTTCCTATGTGTCCAGATTGACCACGTAGCCAGTATTACTACTTCCATGTAACAATTGTGCGTGAAATGCCTCCTCTGATCCTCAACCATCTCGATCACCGGCAGCGATATAATGTGGAGTGAAGTCCAACATAATTGCGAGAACGGGCAAGTAAAGAACAGGTGCTTGCACGTCTCCTCAGCATTACCAGAGCATAATACACAGTCCACTGTTGGTATTTGAAATCTCTTTCTTCTCAATAAATTTCTGGTGTTTAGGCGATCATTCATCAAGAGCCAAAAAGAGATCTTGTGCTTACCCTGACAGCATGTCTTCCAAATCCATTGAATTGGTGCTGGTGTATCCATTTCCCCAATAATGCACTGATATGATTGGTTTGTAGAGTACATGCCTGATCCCCATATGTACCCCCACGTATCATTTTGATCTCCATTACGGTTCCATTGATTCAGAGTCTCCATGAGTTCGCCCAACTGTTGTGAAGCCACAATGGATAAGGGTAGCTGAAACACCCTATTTTAGTCAGGCAGTAAGCTTAGAAACCGTGCAACTGAACAATTTGGCTCTCTTGCAAATGAGAAGAGCTCGGGGTATAGGTTCTGCAATGAGCCAAAATTCCAAATATCACGCCAGAACATGGTCGTGTCACCTTTTCCGACAACTGAATGAGCATAACCTCTATAATCATCAAACATGCGACATAGAGCTCTCCACCAAAATGAGCCACGTGGACCTCGTGCTTGGGGAGCTTGCGGAGCGGAATAAAATGCTTGCCAAGTAAGACTAACCCACGGCACGTTTGCTTTGTTGAAAAATTTATGCAAATGTTTGAGCAAGAGGGCTTTATTCTGAGCAGCAATATTTATGATACCTAGGCCTCCCTGAGATTTTGGTCTCTGCACTTTGCTCCATGCTACAAGGCACTTTCCTTTCTTATTCAGATCAGATCCTTGCCACAAACAATATCGCCAATATTTATCAATCTGTTCAATAAGTTCCACTGGTAGCTTGATGATTGCCATGATATAAGCTGATAAGGGGGTGAGCACAGAATTATTTAATGTTAGTCTCCCCTGATAAGAAGAGAAAGGAGCAATTCCCATTAACCTTCTCTCCATCCTATTGAGAACTGGCATGAAGTCTCGCACAGTTGGCTTAGTTGTGCCTAATGGTAGCCCTAAATATGTGAAAGGCATTTTCCCCACCTGGCATCCCAAGGTAGCAGCAAGATGCTGAGCTTTGTGTTGGTGCTTTCTAGGTACTCGTTTTATACGACAAATAAGGTGTTTTTAATACCTTATTATGTCATTATTGCTAACAATTAACCCACATTATTATATATAGTTTCTGCGTATTTGGAAGTATTTGCAGGAAACGAGTGAAGATAAGGAGACTACGAGTAAAGAGCAGCCGAAGGCCCGAAGGGCGAGGAAATTGGAGTCCGTGCCGGTCGGCACGGCCTGTGTGCCGACCGGCACCATAGAGGTCGAGCCCAAACTTGAAGCCCACTCAGAGAATATGAAGCCTAAAAGAAATATCAGAGTCAGAGTCGGTGGAATCCAGCCCACAACCTAAAGGGACTATAAAGAAGAGATCTGGGTCGCGAAGTAAAGGGAACAGACAGACAGACATACAGAGGTTTTGACCTAGGTTGAAGGTTGTGACGGCGAAGACGGCGATCACCGATCATCACCACCAAAAAGGAAGACTGTGCCGACCGGCACACGGCCGTGCCGATCGGCACCTGTGGGACCACGCCAAAATCCCGCGTCCTACTGTACCCATGTTCATGTGTTACTGTAAGGATCGTGTGACCGAGAGGGGGGGGGTGAATCGGTGCACTCTAGAATCTATTTCCAAACACTTACACCCAAGCAACTCCTAGCGAGTAGTTCTAGTAACAAGGTAAAGCACACTAAGGAGTATCCTTAACCTAAATAGCTAGTGCATATAGATAACACAATCACACCACACTAGCAACCTAGCACAAGATAGATAGCGGAAGACTTAAGCTAGGCAAGGCAAGGTAACAAGATAACTAGGGACAAGGCAACCAAGATACTAGGCACACTAAGTAGAGTCCTTAGAGCTACTAGATAGGCTATAACAAGTAAGCACACGAGCAAGGCAATCAAACAAACCTAGTGAAGCTAGTAGGTACCAAGGTAAACACACAAGCAAGATAAGAGCACAACTCAAGTACTACAAGCAATCATATGAAGTGCGATAAGTAAATGCGAGTAGTAAAGGAGAAGGGATAGAGAATGCTCATGATGTTTTCCCGTGGTCTCGGAAGGATGGCGCCTTCCCCTACTCCACGTTGGGTCACTCCCGCCGGAGTCTCGACCCCGTCCCTCCGCTCGATGGCGATCCCTCCTAGAGCACACTTCACCCTCCGAGTGAAGTCGCGGGCACGTCCGGCCGGGCTCGATCCCGGGTACTCTTCCGGAGGTAAGGCTCCGCACTTGATGCGTGCCAAAGGGCGCTCCACTAGTGATGCTTCTTTCGCACGGGAAGCTCCAAGACCGTGTACAAACTTGTGTCGACTTTCACAATCTCCTTGGACAGCTCAACACCGACGCCTAACCGGTCTAGGCCTTACCATAGACCAAGAGTAACAGCCCTAGATGACTCTCTCAAGCCCACACTAGCCTAGAGATCAAAGGATGCAACTTGCTACTCTCTCAAGCACTAGGATCACTCCAAATCCCTCTCAAGTGCTTCACACTTCTTCCTCTTGGCTTCTTGGCAGCACCTCCCCTCTTTCCTGGGTCCAAGAGCACCTCAAAGAGGTAAACAACCGACTATATATAGGCCTCCAACCTCAAACTAGCCGTTGTCCAAAAGTGCCCAGTCTGCGTGATGACCGTACAGTAGACCGTACTGTCCGGTCTCCATCTGACCGTACTGTCCGGTCTTCACCAGACCGGCATCTAGGGAGTGCTGCAACTCATCTCAGACCAGACCGTATTGTACGGTCCCTAGGACCGTACTGTCCGGTCTCCATTCTTCTTCAGCCAACAGAAACTTCTCCTTCTCTGTTGCTCTTCGCCTGTAAGACCGTACTGTCCGGTCCTCGACCGTATTGTACGATCAAACTGTCCGGTCTTCATTCTTCGACTTCCAGAAACTTCAGCTTCTCTGTTCTGGAAAACCCAATAGAGACAGTACTGTCCGGTCCCTAGGACCGTACTGTCGGGTCCACTGTCCGGTCTCTATTCTTCAACTTCCAGAAACTTGAGCTTCTCTGTCTGGATTTCCTCTGTAGACCGTATTGTACGGTCTCCTTGACCGTACTGTCCGGTCTCTTCTGCCTTCGCAGCTTCGATCTTCTTCTTGATCTTCTTCTTCAACACTTGATCTTTTTGGTTCCTTCAACTCTCTTCTGCCACCCTAGCCCCTGAGAGACTCACCATGCATCCAATGATCTCTATAACTAGTGTGTACTAAGAGAACCACCTCGAACCCTCTTGATAGTCCGGTTTTTCCTATGGACTCAAGCTAACATCTAACCAAGCAACACCCGCTTGGATCTAGCATGTCCTTAGCCTTGATCCATGTCTTCTCCGCGACTCCATCAAGTCCGTTCTTGTGTAGATGAAGGCAACCAATCATCCTTGTCAATTAAGTTCATGGTGTGTTGGCGTTCACCACCAACGGACGGAGCTTTCTTCATATGTGACCTATAAGATCTCACAAAGAGTGTTAGTCACATTCATGGTTCTCATCCTATCACCAAAACATTCATACCTTGGGGTTTCCCTAGCTCCAATGGTCATGAAGCTTACAATCTCCCCCTTTTTGGTGATGGATGACAACCATGATAAAAATGATCGAGAAGATAAAGAATGTAATGACAAAAGCCAAGATAAAAACGCAACTCGATCAAGACACTAAACAACAAGTATATGATAGAGAGATAGTTACCTTGTTGATTAGGTCGAGGCAAGTCATAGCTCAAAAGTAGTCACAAGTTAGAGCAAAAACTCATATCACAAGTGAAAGAAAGCACATGGAGCTATGACAAGCAAAAGTTGCAAGGGGTTTTACCTTCATACTTACTTTATCACCTCAAGATAAAGTGAAGATCGATCATCTTGATCACTTGCTCTTCATTCGTACAAACTCCCCCTTGAGACGGCATTGCTTCTTCTTTATCACCTCAAGATTGTGCGAAGATCGATCATCTTGATCCTTTGATCTTCTCTTGTACACACTCCCCCTTGAGGTGACATCTTCCACGACCCTTCATAGACCCGAACTCTTCTTCCCAACTCTTCTCCGCTCGAACTCTTCTCCCCATATTCTTGCTCGATCATTAAGCCCAACTCTTCTCCCCCTTTGGCATCTATCACCCAAAAGAAATCTTCCAAGGGAGAAAAGGTTAGTGTAAATATATATGGGACAAGTGGGAAAATGAGTTACTTGATTTGGCGTGAAGCTCCCCCTTGATCCGTGATTCTCCATCTTCCAACAATTATCCCTACACACATTCTCAAAAGAATATTGTCTTGAAGTACATAGGGGTTAGTTGATGATGATGGAAATGTATGAACCCTTAGACTTTGAGCCGCGCAAGTGGATTTAACCTTGGAGCTCAAAAATCTTGGTTCAATGGGCATGAAGCTCATATAGCATTGCTATGTATTCATCATAGGAGGTCATATACTCATATTGTGAATAAGCAACTCCCCCTAGATGGGTGCTCGGCGCCGAGACACTTATGCAAGATGCATGATGCGAATGCAAGGAATGATAAGAGTACAAAGCATGATGCTATAAGGGTAAAACAAGAGAAAGCTAAGAGCGAAGTTACCAACAACAAGTTTGAACCCTCCATGAGCTTGATCACAACGAGCCATTCTTCAAAGCCTCGGGAGCCAAGTGCCACCAATCCCAAGCTTAACCCATGCTCATTGCTATCTCAAGTAGGTTAGTCGTTGGTCCTACAAAAACAAGAAGAACACACAAAAACAACAACACAAACAAAAACAAGCAAAGTATATATACATATATACAAAAGTAAGCTCAAGGATATCAAGTGAAGTCGGAGAGGTCGAGAACATTAAGTTCTCCCCGGAGCTTACAAAAGGTCTTCTTGTCAAGTGGCTTGGTGAAGATGTCCGCCAATTGTTCATGAGTCCGCACACCAATCAATTCAATATCCTTCTTGGCCACATGATCTCGAATGAAGTGATGCTTGACTTCAATGTGCTTGGCATGGCCGTGATCACCCTTGTTGAGAGCCATATTGATAGCACTTTCGCTATCACAATAGAGAGGTACTTGCCCATAAGATAATCCATAGTCCAATAGGGTTTGCTTCATGTATAGGAGTTGAGCACAACAAGCACCGGCCGCCAAATATTCCGCCTCCGCCGTAGAGATAGCCACACAATTTTGTTTCTTGGAACTCCATGAGATGAGTGATTGTCCAAGAAATTGGCATCCACCGGAGGTACTCTTTCTACTCACTTTGCATCCGGCGAAATCCGAGTCCGCATAGCCAACAAGTCCAAAATCCGAGCCTTTTGGATACCATAGGCCCATTGTAGGAGTACTCTTGATGTACCTAAGAATTCTTTTCACGGCACTCATATGGGACTCCTTGGGGTTAGCTTGATAACGAGCACAAAGAGACACACTAAACATGATATCCGGTCTAGATGCGGTAAGGTAAAGAAGTGAGCCAATCATAGAACGATAGAGTTTAGGATCCACCGGTATACCTTTTACATCCACATCAAGAGGGACACTTGTAGCCATAGGTGTGTCGTAGGACTTGGAGTCTTCCATGCCGAATCTCTTAAGAAGATCCCGAGTGTACTTCTCTTGGTAGATGAACGTGCCCTCCTTCATTTGCTTGACTTGAAAACCGAGGAAGACATGAAGTTCACCTATCATGGACATCTCAAACTCTTTCTTCATAAGAGCACGGAACTCATCATTATAGATTTCGTTAGTGGAGCCATAGATGATATCATCAACATAGATTTGACAAACAAAGAGATCATCACCAATATGCTTAGTAAAGAGAGTGTTGTCGATACTACCGATCTTGTAGCCCTTGGTGATGAGATGATCTCGAAGTCGTTCATACCATGCTCTTGGTGCTTGTTTGAGTCCGTAGAGAGCCTTCTTGAGCTTGTACACATGGTCCGGATGCTCGGGGTCCTCGAAGCCAGGAGGTTGCTCTACATAAACTTCTTCATTGATTAGTCCATTGAGAAATGCACTTTTCACATCCATTTGGTGAAGTTTAAAATCAAAATGAGAAGCATAAGCAAGAAGTGTTCTTATAGCCTCAAGACGAGCGACGGGGGCAAAGGTCTCGTCAAAGTCGACGCCTTCAACTTGAGAGTAGCCTTTCGCCACAAGTCTTGCCTTGTTCCTCACGATTGCTCCCTTCTCATCTTGCTTGTTCTTGAAGACCCACTTAGCGCCAATGACATTGGATCGCTTGGGCCGCTTCACCAACTTCCAAACATCATTCCTCTTGAAGTTGTTGAGCTCCTCTTGCATGGATAGCACCCACTTGTGGTCTTTCAAGGCTTCCTCGATCGTCTTTGGCTCTAGGGTAGAGACAAAAGAGAAATTCTCAACAATGTTAGCTTCATCAACATAATTAGGTTTATATTGACTTCTCCTAGTCTTTAACCCTTGAGAAGGACTCCCAATGATGAGATCACGTGAATGATCCCGAGCAATGGGTTTGTGCTTCCTTGAAGGTTCTTGTCGAGGAGGAGGAGGAGCCGGCGAAGTATCTTGCGCATCTCTTGCGGCTTGCTCCCTAGAGATGTGAGTGTCTTGTTGTCGAAGAGGTGAACCCGAGGCATCATCTTGAGTTGAAGTAGATTGTGCTTGTTCTTGATTGCTCGGTGACGCTTGGCTCGTAGATGCATGAGGTAGACTTGATGACGCTTGTTGCGGTTCATTTGGAGTAGCTTGACTCGAAGATGCTTGTTGCGGTTCGCTTGATGGAGCTTGACTCGAAGATGCTTGTTGCGGATCACTTGAAGGTGCTTGATGTTGTTCACTTGAGGGAGAGCTTAGATTCTCTTGAGATGTGCTCGTAGAAGGTCCACTTGATGAAGTTGTTGGAGGAGGTGTCGGAGGTTCATCTTCACGAGGAATAACTTCACCAATAGGCATGTTCTCCAAAGCTTCCTCTACGGGTTCATCACCTACAATATGAGAAGAAGGAGGGTCTTCTTGAGACCCGTGAGACTCATCAAATTGCACATCATAGGTTTCTTCAACAAAGCCGGTAGAGGTGTTGTAAACCCGATAAGCTTTGGCCGAGCCCGAGTAACCGACAAGAATGCCCACGTCGGTCCTCTTCTTGAACTTGCCAAGTCTTTCCCTCTTCTTGTAGATGTAGCACTTGCAACCAAACACTCGGAAGTAGGCAACATTCGGTCTTCTCCCAACAATCACTTCATACGGAGTCTTGTTTAGCAACTTGTGAGGATAGATCCGGTTGGAGGTGTAGCATGCCGTGTTGATAGCTTCCGCCCAAAACTTCTCCGGAGTGTTGTACTCATCAAGCATAGCACGAGCAAGAGTGATAAGTGTCTTGTTCTTCCTCTCAACAATACCATTTTGTTGAGGAGTGTATGTAGCCGAGAACTCATGCTTTATGCCAATCTCATCACAATAGTCTTCAATGATAGAGTTTTTGAACTCCGTCCCATTGTCACTCCGAATCTTCTTGATATGATGCCCATACTCAACTTGCACTCTTCTAGCAAACTTCTTGAATATCCCAATTGCTTGTGCCTTGTTCTCAAGAAAGAATACCCAAGTATATCTCGAGTAGTCGTCCACTACCACCAAGCAATAGAGATTCCCACCAATGCTCACATAAGTTGTAGGCCCGAAGAGATCAATGTGTAGGAGCTCAAGAGGTCTTGAAGTTGACAAGAAATTCTTGGACGGGTGAGGTGAAGCCACTTGCTTTCCGGCTTGGCATGCACTACATAGCTTGTCCTTCTCAAAGGTGACATCCTTGACTCCTCTCACTAGCTTGTTCTTCATCACATGCTTGAGTTGACCCATACCAATGTGAGCAAGCCTTCGATGCCATAGCCAACCTAGAGCGGACTTAGTGAAGAGACAAGTGCTAGGGGCAACAATGTTAGTCTCAAAATCAACAACATATAGATTATTATGACGAAAGCCCTTGATAGTGAGACCCATAGCATCATTATGAAGAACCACCCCATTAGCATCAAAGTTACAAGAAAAGCCAAGATCACATATTTGAGCAACGGATAGAAGATTGAAGTTTAGGGACTCGACAAGCAATACATTAGAGATAGAGAGGTCATTTGAGATAGCCACCTTACCAAGACCTCTCACCTTGTGCTTGGAGTTGTCCCCAAATGTGACCTTGTCATGATCTTCATTTTCTTCCAAGTTGGTGAAGATGGATGAAGTACTGGTCATGTGTTGAGTGCACCCACTATCCAACACCCAATGTTTGCCGCCAATCTTGTAGTTCACCTTGGAAGTAGCCATCAAGCAAAGAGGAGTGTTAGTATCATGAGAATCAATTGACATATCATTTACCTCTTGCTTGCTCTTGATGTAGGCCATAGGAACTCCATTGAGAAAGTCCAAGTCCAATGCATCCAAGGCGTCAATCATTGCCTTGGTGACTCCATTGTGTCTCCACATGGTCCGATCAACACCCATGTGTGTGACATGAGTTCCAAGTTGAAGACCTTGAAACCTTCCCATTTCTCCACTAGCATTGAAGTACTCAAGAATGTTGTAGATTTGATTCTCATAGGATAGTGCCATCAAGATCATATCCTTGAGAGTCATACCACTAATATCATCATTGAGATCATTTAGAATGTGGACCTTCCTATGTATGGTAGTATAGAGATCACCGTGTGAATAGCGTGTTCATCACTAATTTTGTCTTCTCCTTCAAAAGAGTTCACTCTAGCCACCAAAACAAGAAGCCTCTTCCAACAATCAAGCCAAGTCTCCCCATCTTCCCTATAGAACACATCATACATGTCGAAGAGGTGATAGTGAGGCCGATCGGCAAGATCCGGCTCATACAAGTTGTAGTATTCTTCAAAGAGGGATGGCAAGACTTCTTTCTTCATGTGATATTCCTTGATAGGCTCCGGCTCATCATCACTAGCACTTGAATAGTCATCATCACAATAGAAGACGGGCACTCTATCATCTTCTTCTTCTTCCTCATCATCACTTGGGGTCTTGAATGTGTTAGAGAGCATAGAGCGAGCCCTTCTTCTTGTGACAATCTCGATGACTTGCTCAATTGAATATGACTCAAGCTCAAAGCTCTCAAACTCAATGTGATCACCATACTTGTCCTTTGGAAGAGCATCAAGAAACCTTCTAAGACCTTGACCCTTAGTGACTATCCAAAGCTTGTTCTCATTTATCCTCTTCATGAGTGAATCCATCCGAAGAGCAAACTCAACAAGATCTTCATTCGGCTTCATTGAGATGTGGTCCAACTCATCACATAGCTTCATATATCCATCCTCTTGATCCCGAGAAGAAGAGCCTTCACCAACACGAGATGATGATTGAGCTTGAGGTAGAGGTTGAGCTTCAATGCGTTGATCTTCACTTGCATGAGAGATATCCTTGCCCTTCTTGATATCCTCCTCAAGAGAGGAGAGAATAGCAACCACCTCATCGTAGGGCATGTTCACAAACTCATCCACTCGAGCAAAAGCAAGAATACCAAATCGCGAGAGTGGTAGAGATCGGATAAGCTTCTTCACAACATGCTTGTGCATAATAGATGGATAGCCTCGTGACATGAGTTTCCTAGCAAGAACATACAAGCGAGATGCGAAGTTAGTGATATCCTCATTATCATTCAAAACAAGCTCATCATACTCATCACGCACACCATAGTAAGAAATGTCATTAAGCACACAATCATAAGGCTCAATCAAGGTAGAGGCGATGGAAGTGTTAGAAACGTCATCATGAGTGGACTTCATTTTCCCACACGCAATCCCGGTCACGACTCAAGGCGGTAAAGCCCTAATAATGAGCACTTGGCTCTGATACCACTTGTAAGGATCGTGTGACCGAGAGGGGGGGTGAATCGGTGCACTCTAGAATCTATTTCCAAACACTTACACCCAAGCAACTCCTAGCGAGTAGTTCTAGTAACAAGGTAAAGCACACTAAGGAGTATCCTTAACCTAAATAGCTAGTGCATATAGATAACACAATCACACCACACTAGCAACCTAGCACAAGATAGATAGCGGAAGACTTAAGCTAGGCAAGGCAAGGTAACAAGATAACTAGGGACAAGGCAACCAAGATACAAGGCACACTAAGTAGAGTCCTTAGAGCTACTAGATAGGCTATAACAAGTAAGCACACGAGCAAGGCAATCAAACAAACCTAGTGAAGCTAGTAGGCACCAAGGTAAACACACAAGCAAGATAAGAGCACAAATCAAGTACTACAAGCAATCATATGAAGTGCGATAAGTAAATGCGAGTAGTAAAGGAGAAGGGATAGAGAATGCTCATGATGTTTTCCCGTGGTCTCGGAAGGATGGCGCCTTCCCCTACTCCACGTTGGGTCACTCCCGCCGGAGTCTCGACCCCGTCCCTCCGCTCGATGGCGATCCCTCCTAGAGCACACTTCACCCTCCGAGTGAAGTCGCGGGCACGTCCCGCCGGGCTCGATCCCGGGTACTCTTCCGGAGGTAAGGCTCCGCACTTGATGCGTGCCAAAGGGCGCTCCACTAGTGATGCTTCTTTCGCACGGGAAGCTCCAAGACCGTGTACAAACTTGTGTCGACTTCCACAATCTCCTTGGACAGCTCAACACCGACGCCTAACCGGTCTAGGCCTTGCCATAGACCAAGAGTAACAGCCCTAGATGACTCTCTCAAGCCCACACTAGCCTAGAGATCAAAGGATGCAACTTGCTACTCTCTCAAGCACTAGGATCACTCCAAATCCCTCTCAAGTGCTTCACACTTCTTCCTCTTGGCTTCTTGGCAGCACCTCCCCTCTTTCCTGGGTCCAAGAGCACCTCAAAGAGGTAAACAACCGACTATATATAGGCCTCCAACCTCAAACTAGCCGTTGTCCAAAAGTGCCCAGTCTGCGTGATGACCGTACAGTAGACCGTACTGTCCGGTCTCCATCTGACCGTACTGTCCGGTCTTCACCAGACCGGCATCCAGGGAGTGCTGCAACTCATCTCAGACCAGACCGTATTGTACGGTCCCTAGGACCGTACTGTCCGGTCTCCATTCTTCTTCAGCCAACAGAAACTTCTCCTTCTCTGTTGCTCTTCGCCTGTAAGACCGTACTGTCCGGTCCTCGACCGTATTGTACGATCAAACTGTCCGGTCTTCATTTTTCGACTTCCAGAAACTTCAGCTTCTCTGTTCTGGAAAACCCAATAGAGACCGTACTGTCCGGTCCCTAGGACCGTACTGTCGGGTCCACTGTTCGGTCTCTATTCTTCAACTTCCAGAAACTTGAACTTCTCTGTCTGGATTTCCTCTGTAGACCGTATTGTACGGTCTCCTTGACCGTACTGTCCGGTCTCTTCTGCCTTCGCAGCTTCGATCTTCTTCTTGATCTTCTTCTTCAACACTTGATCTTTTTGGTTCCTTCAACTCTCTTCTGCCACCCTAGCCCCTGAGAGACTCACCATGCATCCAATGATCTCTATAACTAGTGTGTACTAAGAGAACCACCTCGAACCCTCTTGATAGTCCGGTTTTTCCTATGGACTCAAGCTAACATCTAACCAAGCAACACCCGCTTGGATCTAGCATGTCCTTAGCCTTGATCCATGTCTTCTCCGCGACTCTATCAAGTCCGTTCTTGTGTAGATGAAGGCAACCAATCATCCTTGTCAATTAAGTTCATGGTGTGTTGGCGTTCACCACCAACGGACGGAGCTTTCTTCATATGTGACCTATAAGATCTCACAAAGAGTGTTAGTCACATTCATGGTTCTCATCCTATCACCAAAACATTCATACCTTGGGGTTTCCCTAGCTCCAATGGTCATGAAGCTTACAGTTACAGTATGATGCGTGAGTAGATCTCATATTCTCTCCGTGGCGAGGGAAATCTGGTTATGTAACTCTCACGCTTACAATACTCTTTTGATGTGTTCAGTCTATGTGATGCTTTGAATTCGTATCTGATCCATACGTGTTTATCACATAGTGCAAGAAACCAGTGGGGAGCTATTAACCCTTGTCGTGACAGGATCGGGGCGAACGAAACCACCATGTCTTGTAGAATACTAAACCTATCAATTGAACCATAACCTGAGTTGCATGCCAGTACTCCAAACCATAGGAGAGAATCCTTTCATAACCTTGATACAACCGCAGGCTCTTTCATCTCTAGCTGTTAACCATCCTTTCCACACATACTTTTGCTATCTTAATTTAGTAGTTTAAATAATAATTTAAGTCCCGCTTGTTCTCTGTGGTTCGATGTTAAAACCTTGGAATACTCTAAGGGAAAAGTGCTACAACTGTACACCGTCCTCTCGCGGTATATAAGTGGGTGCGTACAAACGACCAACAAGCACGTTTTCTGACGCCGTTGCCGGGGAACAAGCCAGTTCTTTTACTATTTATTTATTCTACTAACCTCTAATCCTCTCTTTTCTAGTTTGTTTTTGTGTTTTCTTTCTGTGTTTTCAGGATGGGTACTCCTGAACCAGCTCATACGGTTAGGGAGCATTCACTACCGTCTCCGGGATTGCTGATTCCACAAACTTCTGATGAGAAAGTCACTGCTTCGTCATACGTTCTCAACCCGACCATCATCAGTATGGTCAAGAACAGCAAATTCTCTGGGACGAAGGACGAGAACCCGTACACACATCTACAAGATCTAGAAGTTCTCTGTCAGACCTTTAAGCATGAGGGAGTGCCTCAGAATTGGTACAGATGGTTGCTATTTCCATTTTCTCTAGATGGAAGAGCCAAAGATTGGTATAAATCTGCAGCCCGTGAAGCTAAGGGAAACTGGGATAAGCTTGTAGGAAATTTCTGTTTGCATTTCTTCTCGCTTCCGAAGGTGCAGAAACTGAGAAGAGAAGTGGTTAACTTCGAGCAAACGAAAGAAGAGACCCTCACGCAAGCATGGTTACGCTTCAAATCTCTATTGAAGCAAGACCCCGATTTGGGCATGGATGATAACTTGACTGCTCAGACATTCTACATGTCTCTTGAAGGAACCTCCAGGATGCATTTGGATAGTTCAGCTGGAGGGAGTTTCCTCGACTTGACTGCTACTGCAGGTCTGGATCTTTTGAGTAAGATATCGAAGACTGAAGCTATGCATAGGCATTGGGAAGAATTCCAAGAAGATCCAATTCCCCCTGAAAGGTCGACGCTAGCAAAAGGTTCTTTGGATTTGAGAGCTGAAGCGGAAAGCTGTACAGTATTCGAAGTGGGATTAACAGTAAGAACAGAAGAACCAGCGCAAGGTGATCTGAAAAGACCCAGATTGGAGGAGGTGCCGACCAGCACGGCCTCTGTGCCGATCGGCACACTTCAGCCCTTTGTGCCAACCGGCACAACTCCTGTGCCGACCGGCACGCTGAATGCTGTTAAAGGGATTTCCAAGAGTGAAGCTGCAATATTAGAGGAGCACGAGAACAGCTTCGTGAATAAATTTCCAAGACCACTAGGAGATCCAACCTTAAGCAATGCTAAACCGTTGGACGAGTTTGAACCGTTGGATTGGATTCCCATTGATTTCAGCTCAAATTTGCTAAGTATGAGGAGAACATATGATCCAAGGTATGCCTCTTCTACAGGAGTTCAGTATAACTTCCCTAAAGACACAAGAACTTCGGAAATACTGGACAATGTCATCATTGGTGAAGTATTAGGGAAGTTGTATAAGGATGATATGGAAATTGACCAGATGGAGGTTCAACAAGCAAAGAAGCTGTTCGACAGTTGTTTTGTCCCATCGCCGTATGAAGGATTATGCGGAGTATATGCAGTTGGCCTTACAAAGGAGACAGAAGTTGATCCTTACATACCGTGCGAAATCGGGCATAGAAGCTTTCCTAAAGCCCTATGCGATTTTGGTTCCCGCTTCAGTTTGATGACGTACGAAGCGTTCATGGATATGCCTTATGACATAAAAGGAGGATTGCTAGGAACGGAGCTTGAGCTAATCATGGCGGATGGAAGGAGAACTAAACCACTGGGAGTTATCAAAGATCTGAACATTGAGGTAAAAAAGAATGCTATACCAGTGGATATTTTTGTTCTTGATAAAGGTGAAGTTGGAGTTGAAGATATTATTTGGGAAGACCTTTCTTAAAGCTTGTACAAGCCGTTATTGATGCTGGAAAAGGTCACCTCAAATTGACTCTGGGCGGAGAGGAAATCCTCTTTCAATTCGAAGACCCACCCGTCGTTTAAGAAAGTGAGGACCCACCCTCTCTTCAAGAGTTCTTTACAGCAAAAGATGAAGAAATCAGTACAAGATACTCAGATCCGTTGAATAAACTGTTTGAAGAGTCAGATAGGGAAGAGGCCGAAATCCAAGACGGTGCCGACCGGCACAACGATTGTGCCGATCGGCACAGAGGCTGTGCCGACCGGCACGTAGGCGAAGATCCTCAATTTGAGCCTTTGGGTACTCTGGATCCTGGTATAGCACCAGAGGTAGAACAGAAGCCACTTCCTAATGGTCTGAGGTACGAATACTTAGGCAAAGATAAAACTTATCCCGTCATCGTCAATAGTGCTTTGGATGCAGAAGAGACAGAACGATTGCTTGCTATTCTGAGAAAATACAAGAAAGCCATCGGATATTGTCTTGATGATATCAAAGGAATAAGTCCAGCTTTCTGCACACATAAGATCAATCTTGAAGAATCAGCAAAGCCAGTCGTTGAAGGCATGCGACGATTGAAGGAAGGCATGAAGGAGGTTGTGAAGAAAGAAGTGCTGAGACTCCTTAATGCAGGAATGATTTATCCTGTTGCTGACAGTGAATGGGTGAGCCCAGTGCATTGCGTTCCAAAGAAAGGTGGACTCACAGTTGTGCCTAATGAGAATAATGAGTTGATACCTCAACGAACAGTTACAGGATGGCGAATGTGCATTGATTACAGGAAACTTAATACCGCCACAAAGAAAGACCATTATCCATTACCGTTCATCGATGAAATGCTTGAAAGGTTAGCCAAGAACTCTTATTTTTGCTATCTCGATGGTTATAGTGGTTTCTTTCAAATCCCTGTTGGACCTGAATATCAGCATAAGACCACTTTCACTTGTCCTTATGGAACTTATGCTTATCGACGAATGCCATTCGGTCTTTGCAACGCACCAGCCACATTTCAGAGATGCATGAATGCTATATTTGCCGAGTTCATTGAAGACGTTATGGAGGTATTTATGGATGATTTCTCTGTTCATGGTTCTGATTTTGATCACTGCTTAGCAAATTTAGACAAAGTACTAAAGAGGTGCGTAGAAGTTGATTTAGTTCTTAATTGGGAGAAATGCCACTTCATGGTAACCGAAGGGATTGTCTTGGGGCATGTTATTTCTAACCGAGGCATTGAAGTAGACTGTCTTGGGGCATGTTATTCTAACCGAGGCATTGAAGTAGACAAAGCTAAAATATCCACAGTTGAAAGGTTGCCACCACCTACAGATCTTAAGACGCTGCGAAGTTTTCTTGGACATGCAAATTTTTATCGCAGATTTGTCAAGGATTATTCAAAGATTGCTAAGCCATTGACGGAATTGCTGCAAAAGGATGTTGAATTTGAGATGAATGATGAAAGACTTACTGCTTTCCGGAAGTTGAAAGAAGCATTATGTTCTGCACCTATTATGCAACCTCCGGACTGGAATCTACCATTTGAGATTATGTGCGATGCAAGTGACTATGCAGTAGGAGCGGTCCTTGGACAACGAAAAGAAAGTAAAGTGCATGCTATCTACTGTGCTAGTAAAACTCTTAATGAAGCCCAGATCAATTATACAACAACAGAGAAAGAGATGCTAGCTGTTATATTTGCTTTTGAGAAATTTAGATCCTACATCCTCAACTCTAAGGTCATTGTTTATACAGATCATGCTGCTATTAGATATCTTGTCTCTAAAAAGGAGTCGAAACCTAGATTGCTTTGTTGGGTCTTGATGTTGCAAGAATTTGATTTGGAGATTAGAGACAAGAAAGGGATTGAGAATTCAGTAGCAGATCATCTTTCTCGATTGGTGATTGAGGACAAGAAAGGATGCATTGGCGATGCCATGGCACAAGAGCAGCTATTTCGAGTTAAGGATCATAGAGAATCATGGATGCAAGACATCATAAATGGATTCAAAGGGAAGCTAGATGATTGTAGCAAGAATTCAAGAAGGAGGATTGCCAGTGAAATGAGGAAATTCATATGGGATGATCCTTATTTATACAGATATTGTGAAGATGGAGCTGTTCGACGGTGCGTACCTCGCGACGAACGCGAAAGCATATTGGAAAAGTGTCATTCATCTGAGTATGGTGGACATTATGGGCACTTTCGAACACAAGCAAAGGTATGGGCTAGTGGATTTTATTGGCCCTCGATGCATGAAGATGCGAAAAGGTATGTTGCTAGATGCCCCCAATGCCAAAGAATTGGAAACGTTAATGCTCGTAATGCTATGCCTTTGAAGTATAACTTGCAAGTTGACATATTCGATGTTTGGGGCATGGATTTTATGGGACAGTTTGTTACTTCTCATGGCTATGAATATATTTTGGTTGCTGTGGACTATGTGTCAAAATGAGTAGAAGCAATACCATGTCGAAATAGTACAACTAATGAATCCAAGGCAATGTTGAATGAGTACATATTTCCAAGATATGGTGTCCCTAGAGTTATTATCACAGATGGTGGAACTCATTTTACTGGACATGAGTTTACTAAAGCTTTGAAGAAGATGGGTATTGAGCATCGAATTGGGACAGCCTATCATCCACAGACCAATGGCCAAGCAGAAACGTCTAATAAACAGTTGAAAGGAATTCTCCAGAAAATTGTTACAAGAGAAGGAAAGGATTGGTCAAACAAGTTGAATGGCGCACTTTGGGCTTATCGCACAGCGTTCAAAACACCAATAGGTATGACACCCTATCAATTCGTCTATGGAAAGACTTGTCATTTGCCTGTAGAGTTAGAACATAGAGCATATTGGGCAATCAAAGAGATGAATTTGGATTTAGATGCTGCTGCGGTAAAAAGAAAGATTCAAATTAGTGAACTCGAGGAAATGCGCCTAAAGGCTTATGAGAATGCAGCAATCTATAAAGAAAAAAAAAAGAAGTGGTATGATAAGAAGCTTTTGAAAAAGGAATTTTACGAAGGAGATAGAGTGCTACTATTCAATTCAAGATTTCGGTTATTCGGTAAAGGCAAATTGAAAAGCAAATGGGATGGACCATATCTTGTTCATAAAGTTCTTCCTTCCGGAGCTGTTGTCATCATGGATGGAAAGCAAAATACATACACGGTGAATGGCCAACGACTAAAGGTATATCTTGAACCCGACACTTTTGAGTTAAAGTCATTTGATATATATTATGTGAATTGAGTGATTGGGTGGTCGAGCTTAACGACGTGAAACAAAAGCACTGTTGTTTTTACTGTTTTTCTGTGTGTTTTGTGTTTCTTTGATTTTATTGAGTCGTTTGAGGCAACTTTGCCTCCGTGCGACCGGCACAGCATGTGCCGATCGGCACGGGAGAGTCCGTGTCGTTTTGAGTCGAGTTTTTGCCCTTCCTCCAAGACATGCTTCGATGACTTCCAAATTTAAGAGATAGAGTCCGGTTCGATCAAGAGAATTAAGGATATATATATATGAAGGAGTCTTTTTCGGATCTCATCATCAAAAATCGAGCGCCGCCAGAGTTTCCACCATACCCTAGGCAATGCAAGGCGGCGGAATCGGCAGCGGAGGAGATGGTGCCGATCGGCACGACGGCTGTGCCGACCGGCACAACCGTGCCGACCGGCGCGACGACTGTGCCGATCGGCGCAGTGGCGGACTTTCGCCAATGAGCCCAACTCTGCCATGGGAGAGCAACAGAAGCCTTAACCCTACCGAGAACGACCCGATTGTCTGGTCGCACTTGAAGCAACGAT
The DNA here is from genome assembly GCA_012490785.1 of Eragrostis nindensis. Lineage (NCBI taxonomy): Eukaryota > Viridiplantae > Streptophyta > Magnoliopsida > Poales > Poaceae > Eragrostis > Eragrostis nindensis. The sequence goes on from JAAXCT010002226.1 coordinate 64,971, forward strand.
GGATGTTGAAGAGTGAAGCGGATGCGTTCAATAGAGAGAAGAAGGAGATGGATGAAGCCCTTAGGAAGAAGGTTAGAGAGGTGCTAATACGCAAAGGTAAATCCAAGATTGATGATAGCACGCCGGTCTCTGATAGGTACACAATGGACCGACTTCTCGCTATGGAACGTCCTTTGACATATGATGATCTTATCACCTTTGAATCGATCCTTACTGATAGCGAGAAGGAAGAGTTGGATAGAGACTGCTTTCTGACCATCCATAGGTCCCGGCTGAACGATAGGAGGACTTCTGACGGTGGTGCCGACCGGCAACCTCAATTGCCGATCGGCAATGTGTGCTCCCACGCGTCCTGAACGTCTGGGAAGATCTCCAAGAGAAGATTCTGCACAAGAACACCAGAGGTTTTGGATGTAAGTGTTTTTACTGTCTGAAAGACCATCAGAGACAGATTGAGAATTATCTAGCTGATCCTGAATGCATCCCTGCGACTTTCGTCTTTGATGATAGCTTTCCCGTTGCTAAGGGCCGCATGACCCCTAAAGAGATCAATGATGAAATTCGTGCAGCTCGAACTACGCGCCACCGCATCCCGCGCGCCTCGCCGAAGCTTGGGCGCCGCGCGGCTCGTCGCGTGCCGTCGCAGCCCGCGTCGAGAGCTCGAGCCCGTCGCGTGCCGCCGCAGCCGCCGCCTTGAGCCAGAGCCTGAGGAGGATGGCAATGGTGAAGGCGTTCCCACGGAGGCCGAGTACGCGCAGGAGGAAGTGGAGCGCATGCGGGAGGCCGGGGTGCGGAGGTGGTCGAGCACCGGCGCTACAAGCCCCGCCTCTGCACGCGCGGCCCCGCCCCGGCGACCCCGTCCCTGCGCGCGTCGCGGCTCGCCACGCGTAGCGAGCTTGCCAGGGAGCCACGCCGCGCCTGCGCCCCGACGCCGCGCCGCCTCGCCTCGCCCCGCCGGAGCGTCGTCGTCGCCGGGGAGCTCCTGCCTCCGCGCTCCTGCCATGGCGACTGCTGCGAGCTGCTGTCTAACAGTCCGATCCACAGGATCTTTGTCCCACGGTGCTGTTTAAGCAGACACGAGATAATACAACACTTTCGACTTAATTAACAAGTTTTATTATTATTACAACATAAGTTCAGAGTGTAGCGGAAGCGATAAACGATAAGTTTGAAAGCGGAAGATACACGAGAATTACACTACTCTCATCGATACAGCATGAGTGACAATCTGATGCCCGATCAGATAATCACACTAGCAACAACCACGACTGCAGCGGCTGATCAGACTCCAATTAATACCTGAAAACAACAGAGGCACAAAGCCTGAGTACTAATTACTCAGCAAGTCTTACCCGTCAAATTGACTCCTAGACATGCAAAGGCTCACAATAGGGTGGCTGAATTTAAAAGACTCGCACTAAGCAACTAATCATTGCTAACCATATTTAGCCAACTTTTAGTTCTTTAAACATGAGCATATGTGAGCATAGCTGAAAATAAATCAAGACAAGACAAGTAACAATCTGTAAGATAATCATAAGTAATCAGGAACAACCATCCATATGGTAACTGCATATATCCTCAACATACATCATCATAAGCAAGTATCATGTGTGCTACGTGAAGGCGCAATTCACAAGCGGGTACTCATTACTGCGAGGGACAGCGATTGCAATCGATTTACACCAGCTGGCGAAAACCCGAGATACACGACGTATACGCACCACTCTAGATGGTCATATACGGCAACCTTTCGCAAGACAGTAAACAATCAGCACGGGTCCAGTCTCAGAGATTGGGCAGCCGTCCCACCAACGGTACCTCGTACCTCCCATGGCCTGAACCTGCCCAATACACCTGTACTGGTTGCCGTACCACCTTGCCACCATACATGCTACGTCAGTTTACTAGCTCCCATAGCACTAGTATGCACTCGGTACTGTTCAATGCTTGATCAAGAGGGCCAACAACGAATCGGTCCTTAATCGACTAGGCAGGGCTACCACCGTGAAGTCTCAGACTTCCCAATCCTTCCTACACATGCAATGCCCCTGCCCGGTCTCAACAAATAACATAAACTCATTCTTTATCTTCTCTTTAGTGATTCAATTCTTAATCCCAGGAGTAATACTTGATATATATACGAAATACTTTAACTAAGCGTAGCAGACATTCTACCGAATTACTAGGATAGACACATAGCAACATAGGACATTTGGGTATCATGCAGGTGGGTTTCACTCAACTCCTACAACTTAAGTGCACAATCATTCTATACTTTCTACATTATGATCTCTAGAAAGGAAAAATTTGTAAAGGGTTTGGAATGAACCGGGGCTTGCCTTGTTCTATTGAACAAATGTTAGTAACGTCAAACTCAGCTTCTTCAGCAGGGAGATCCTTCCGAATATCCTCTTCTTGATCGTTTCCTATAATAATATATATGTCAATGGGATGGAAATGCAAAGAAGATATAAACTCAACATGTGATGCAATGAGAGTGACTTAGTTTCAGATTTGAAGGGTGAGGTTCAGTTCTGAAATTATGTTAGAATTGTTTATTACTTTCGTCTGAAGTATTTCCTTCATTGACTCCCATGAAGCATTATTATCTCATTAAGTATTTTGTTCAAATTATCACAATTGAGCTCATAAATTATGTTAATTGGTCATGAGTAGTTCAGGGATGGTCTAAACATGTAACAACAGTTCCGGAATAAATTTACCCTAATATAGTTAATTTAGTCATCACAACAATGTTGCAACAGAAACTAATTCCTATAAAATTTGTATGAACAGCTCTGGTCAAACCTAAAATCATGGTGATAGGTGTTCACCTATTCAACATGCATGCACAAGCTCAAGGTAATTTAATGACTAAATTAATTTATAAAGAAGATGACAAGTTTATCAAAGAGAGATTTATAACTAAAGTTTCTTACAGAAACAACTATCATGGTTCATCTCTATGAACAGGACATGTCAACAGGAGAAGATTAAGGCTGAGTTCACTTAAGTGACATGCATGCATCAATTCAAGTTATTTAGTGACTAGATTATTTATTGAGAAGATGACAAGTTTATCAAAAAGAAATTCATAATTAGTTCTCTTTTATAGAAACAAGATGAATATCATAGACCACGGTGAAGGGCATGTCACAAGGATTCCAACAAGCCCTAGTTTGCAATTTTTGGATAAGTAAATCATTTATTATGAATTTAACAAGGTTAAATAGGGTTCATCTTCTAACAATTTTCAAGGACAGAGCATGTATGAACACTGATCAACGTGCTGCTCTAGGGATAGATCTCATCAAGCTGAATCCAACAAAATTTAGTTTGCTATTTTTGGACTTCAGAATCTATTTATATCGATTTTTGAAATTTAATCAAAGTTCACTGTTATTTACGGAATTGCCACTCGTTCATTTCAAACAGAGGGGCACGCTCTGCGCGCTCGGCGCGCACGGCGGCGACGGCGTGGCGCGGCTCGCCAGCGACGAAGGGTGGACGGCGACGTGCGCATCCAACGGCTACACCATCAGTGGACCCTAGGCTACACGCGGCTCGAGACGGCGAGGTGGGAGGCTCACCGTAGCGGCTTAGCACCGTGCGAGGCGGAGGTCCAGTGCGGCGGCTCGGCGGCGGACGGCGGCGAGTCTACGGCGACCATCAAACTGCATAATCGTGGACGAGATCACATCCCAGAGGTGCGCAAGGAAGAGAGGAACATGCCAACACGAGGAATCGGAAAATAGCTCACCGGTGACGAAGAATTTCAACGATGAACCAGCTAGGGTTGGCGGAGCTCGTCGGAGAAGAAATCGAGATTCCGGTCGATAGCGGGGACGGCGACGTGAACTTCTTGCGGCTTTGGAAAGTACGTCGAACGGTGATTCTCCAGTGGGGTCAAGCTCGCGCTGGGATGCAACGTGGCGACGGCACGACGGTTGGCTTTGCCGGCGGCAATGGTGGTCGCGTGAGCGATAGCAAGTGAGAGAGAGCGAGCCGAGTTAGGGAGGAGATAGAGGAGAGTTCGAAGCTAAATTTTGATGCTCATCCGGTTGGCTCAAGCGGTGGACACGCCGGCAGGCAGGCAAGCAGCTCGGTGGCGGTCGGCGGTGAAAGATCGAGAGCGGAGAGCGAGAGAGAGAGCAGAGTGAGACTGACTGTGGGACCCGCCAGTTTTTTTTTTTTTTTTTTTTCCTTTTTCATTTGAAGTTCTCTCCTCTAAAATGAATTCCATTTGAATGATTAAACAAAGTTAAATTTTCTCCAGATTTTTCCTATGAGCTCCTAAACCTTTGTACATCAAAGTTGTTAACTTTATTTGAGGTACATTCTCAGGAATTTAAATTTCAAATTCAAACAAATCGTTTAGAATTTAAACTTCCTTTAATTATTTGGAGCACTTTCCAAATTCAATTGCTTCTGAGATTTTTAGTAGATTTTTATTAGCTTTCATATTTCCCATAAATTTTTGATTACACATTGTTATGTTCAAAATTTTAAACTTGCCTTCCAAATTTGATTTAAATTTGACTTCTGTTCATGTTTTTGAATACTTTTCATTGTATAATCACTTGAAATTTTTAACATGCCCATCTCAACATGATCATCTAACATGGATTAATTTGCAAGAGACACCTGGGGTGTCACAATCCTCCCCCCTTAAAGAAATCTCGTCCCGAGATTACGACGAGTTAGGGGAATAACGATGAATGCAAATGGTTCAACCAGAATGTGTGAAAGTTTGGCAGCAAAGATTTAAGATAAACTCTAACAAGCAAGTAGACTCCAAAAGACTGATTTTCACCCGACTCGGATAAACAAGCTTGGAACCAAGCTCATAGGCAAATAATAACGACATGAGGCATATAGCCGAAGATGGTCTAAATTGATTGTGGGAAAACAACAAGGTTTTGAGGTTTATCAATTGCCCCTCGATGGAAACGGTGATTATCGAGGAACCAAAATTTGTTTCAATAACAAGGTTATCGAACACCCTCTTCTTGCTCATTACTTAGTTATTAATGCACCATTTTTTTTTAGTGTAAAATGCTCATGTTCCGATGTGCATCTTTATGAATGAGCATGAATGAGGTCATGGTGCAACTCATGGTGCATGGCATGCTGGCATGATGCAGTGCACACATGTGATGGTGCATATGTTATATTGCACAGGAATGGTGCATATGTTATATTGCACATGAATGGTGCATATGGCATGAAAAACATGTTATGGTGCAATTGCCATGATGCATATGGATGGTGCATAATGATGCAAATGACGGTGCAATGCACATGCAAGGGTGCAATGCACATCATTGTAAAAATGCTCATGAATGACTCATGTTATCCCCCCGATGATTCATGTGATGAAATATTTTTATTATCATGAGCAAGAATATGGTGATGCAAATATATGAGCCAGGGAGACAAATTAAGATCAACAAGGTAAAGCTTCAAAAGTCCATGCTCCACAAACATAAGAACATGCCAAACCTTTATAACCAGCAGAGCCGGTCATGGTGATAAGGAAGAAAGAAATTTACTTGCACTACCGACGAAAAAATCATTCATGATTAGCAGCTAACAGATTCTGTCTTAAACAGGCAGTTGGCACGGAAAGCAAAACTGAAAATTCTGAGAGCAGATCCACGAAATTTGATGAACTACAAAGTTATAGAGAACTCTCTCAACTTCCAACTATTTATTCTCCCCATTTGGATAAGAAAGCTGGGAACTATGAATTTTGAAGTTAGACCTTCTGCAAACAGGAACAGATTTGACATGGTCTTAGTATTTCAGCTCTACAGATCACATCTGGAATCAAAAACACATGAGACCACTTGGAACTGAAAGAATACTCCAAGAGCTTTTCAGATTGTATTTGAAATCACCCAGACCTCCAGTAAAACTAGAGTTATGGTGTTTCAAAGTTAAATGATTCTGCTGGAATACAGAATGACAGGAGTGCAGTGTTTTGACTCTAGAGATTGCATCTGGTGTCGAAATTCCATGAGATCACTTGGATATGACAGAAAATTTCAGGAGCTTTCCAGCAAGTATCTGAACACCTCTCATTGGACAAGTGAATCAGAAGATATGAATTTTTGAAGTGACAGGACCGAATCTGGACAGATCGACAAATGAGCTGATATAGGTTATTTCAAATTCGAAATTTTCAAGCATGTATTTATATTTATATTAACTTGAACATACTGATAGATGCTCACTGAAATTAAACTAGAAAGGATGGGAATAGGAATGGTCTGATTAATTAGCACACACAAGATCAACTCAAGGAAATGGGAACTCTACTACCAGGCAATCCAACCTGATATTATTATTAACAGATTTCAAGGAATGTCCAGTGTTGTAAGACATCAAAATATTTTTGCAATTGAACAATTAATGAATCAAAGGTTGGTTAAAGGAGTTCTGGACATTCAGCATGACTAAGTGCAAGCAGGATCCTGATATACTGTTGTACCAGATTTCAACTTTGAGAAAAACTAGAAATTCCTTATGGATGGAAAGTGTAGAGAATCCTGAAATTTTTGGTTGCATTGAACTTGCACTTTTCAGGGGGTACACAACCACAAAATTTTGACATAGATCGTAATACAAGGGAATAGAGTTAGGACCATGAACTGGAGAATTCAAGTGAACAATGTGAGGTGCAAGGTCGATTAAGTAAAATATTTTCTTCAACATAATGAAAAGTGCTACTCAACAGTACATACATGTACGAACTTCAACAAGATTGTATTTTACATTTTCCAGCTTCAAGGAGCAACAAAGATGGGAAAGAGTACTACTGATCAGATTCAGTCTTGACTGTACAGCAGACAGAAATATGAAAATTTCGACCAGCATAACAGAAGATCGCAACAGATGCTTGGCACCATATAACAGAGGACTTTTCCAGCTTTCCAAATTGGGTTTAAACTCGACCAAACTCGAAGTATAACTGGAGTTATAAATTTTCAAAGTGGAAGGTTTCTGCAGAACAAAAACAGATTGACAGAGCCTCGCTTTTTCGACCCTACTGGCCAACGATGACTCCAAATCACATGAAACCACCTGGAATTGAAAGATAACTTCTAATGCTTTCTAGGAAGTATTTATTTGACTTCATTGTATAAGAGAATCAAGAGTTCTTGAATTTTCATTGGAGAAATGCCTGCTGAGAAAACTGAATGACAGTGGCTCATTCTTTTGGCTGTGGATACCACATAAGTTGCCAAAAATGTTTGGAACCACTTTTAAATTTCAAAATTTTAACATTAAATTTGTCAAATTAGATTCAGAGATGAGTAATCAAGGTAAGGCAACATTTTAGTTCAGAAACTTAAGGATGCCATGATGCAGCATTTTTTTAACCTAATTATTCGTTCCTCACCAAAAGAAAATAATGCCATTATATCGGCACGTATTTCGGTGGCATACTCGTCTCTCAACCGTGTTAATCTAGCAAACGGTGTGACCTCTAACATAGTTAGTGTACCTGCAGAAAAACACACATCGTCACCTCAAACAACCTACACAGGTGACGCCATCATTCACGCCGATGGTCAGCGAAAACAGAATGTAATGCATGGCTCAAACAATCTCAACACCTCTCGCCTCCTCACAAGCTCGACGGCTCGTGGAACAAATCACACCCCCCACAATACGAGTCCAGCTCGTTAAACTCCTGAGCCATACATGTTACTTACCTTCTTACCTGGGCGTCGGTGCGTCGTTACAAAAAAATAACAAACAACTTCTATTGCCACCTGAACACTAACATCCTTATGTGGGCAATACTAACGTATCCTCACCGTATAACGTAGTTTTCAAAATACGGCGTTTAAGTGTTTGTATTATCTTGGACCAGCTCTGGTACCAGCTCTAACAGTCCGATCCACAGGATCTTTGTCCCACGGTGCTGATTAAGCAGACACGAGATAATACAACACTTTCGACTTAATTAACAAGGTTATTATTATTATAACATAAGTTCAAAGTGTAGCGGAAGCGTTAAACGATAAGTTTGCAAACACGTAAGATAAACGAGAATTACACTACTCTCATCGATATAGCATGAGTGACAATCTGATGCCCGATCAGATAATCACACTAGCAACAACCATCACTGCAGCGGCTGATCAAACTCCAATTAATACCTGAAAACAACGAAGGCACAAAGCCTGAGTACTAATTACTCAGCAAGTCTTACCCGTCAAATGACTCCTAGACATGCATAGGCTCAAAATAGGATGGCTGAATTTAAAAGACTCGCACTAAGCAACTAATCATTGCTAACCATATTTAGCCAACTTTTAGTTCTTTAAACATGAGCATATGTGAGCATAGCTGAAAATAAATCAAGACAAGACAAGTAACAATCTGTAAGATAATCAAAGTAATCAGGAACAACCATCCATATGGTAACTGCATATATCCTCAACATACATCATCATAAGCAAGTATCATGTGTGCTACGTGAAGGCGCAATTCACAAGCGGGTACTCATTACTGCGAGGGACAGCGATTGCAATCGATTTACACCAGCTGGCGAAAACCCGAGATACACGACGTATACGCACCACTCTAGATGGTCATATACGGCAACCTTTCGCAAGACAGTAAACAATCAGCACGGGTCCAGTCTCAGAGATTGGGCAGCCGTCCCACCAACGGTACCTCGTACCTCCCATGGCATGAACCTGCCCAATACACCTGTACTGGTTGCCGTACCACCTTGCCACCATACATGCTACGTCAGTTTACTAGCTCCCATAGCACTAGTATGCACTCGGTACTGTTCAATGCTTGATCAAGAGGGCCAACAACGAATCGGTCCTTAATCGACTAGGCAGGGCTACCACCGTGAAGTCCCAGACTTCCCAATCCACCCTACACATGCAATGCCCCTGCCCGGTCTCAACAAATAACATAAACTCATTCTTTATCTTCTCTTTAGTGATTCAATTCTTAATCTCAGGAGTAATACTTGATATATATACGAAATACTTTAACTAAGCATAGCAGACATTCTACCGAATTACTAGGATAGACACATAGCAACATAGGACATTTGGATATCATGCAGGTGGGTTTCACATCAACTCCAATAACCTAAGTGCACAACCATCCTAGACACTCTAGCATTTATTCTCTAGAAATCAAAAGTTGCAAAGAAGGGTTTGGAATGAAACCGGGGCTTGCCTTGAGCTACACAAACAAAGTTAGTAGCTTCAGCTGTTGTCTCCTGGTTAGAAAGATCCTTCTGAATATCCTCCTCAACTTCTGGATTATCGTTTCCTATAATGCGATTATATGTCAATGAAGAGAATACCAAGAAAACATAACACAACATGTAGATGCAATGAGAGTGACTTGGTTTCACATTTGAAATGTGAAGTTAAGTTCTGAAATTATGTTAGAATTATTTATTACTTTCGTCTGAAGTATTTCCTTCATTGACTCCCATGAAGCATTATTATCTTATTAAGTAATTTGTTCAAATTATCACAATTGAGCTCATAAATTATGTTATTAAATTCTAAAAATTGTTTCTGGTCAACCAAAATTATGGTGAAAGGTGATCACCTAAGCTATACACATGCACAAGCTCAAAACTATTTGATGATTAATTTATTTATTAAGAAGATGACAAGTTTATCAAAGAGAAATTTATAACTAAACTAAAGTTTCTTATAGAAATAATTAACATGGTTCATCTCTATGACCAGGACATGTCAACAGGAGAAGATTAGGCTGAGTTCACTTAAGTGACATGCATGCATCAATTCAAGGTTATTTAGTGACTAGATTATTTATTGAGAAGATGACAAGTTTTTCAAAGAGAAATTCATAATTAGTTCTCTTTACAGAAACAAGATGATCATCACAGACCACTGTGAAGGGCATGTCACGAGGATTCCAACAAGCCCTAGTTTGCAATTTTGGATAAGTAAATCATTTATTATGAATTTAACAAGGTTAAAGGGTTTAACTTCTAACAATTATACAGGACAGAGGATATATGAACAATGATCACTTTGGTGCTCTATGGATAGATCTCTTCAAGAGGAATCCAACAAAATTTAGTTTGTAATTTTTGGACTTCAGAATCTATTTATATCGATTTTTGAAGTTTAATCAAAGTTCACTGTTATTTACGGAATTGCCACTGAACTATATAACCCTAGCGCGCGCACTGGTTCACGGGCGGCGCGCACAGCGGCGACGGCGTGGCGCGGCTCGCCGGCGACGAATACAACACGAAACTGGACGAGGTCTTGACGTAGAGGTTCAGTGAACCCTAGGCTACTCGCCGGACAAGGTCTCGAGGATTGAAGCTCACCGAGGCGGCCGGTCGACGTGGAGGGCGGAGATCGGGTTCACCGGAACGGCGGCGGATGGCGGCGAGGGAACGGCGACCAACACGCTGCATAATAGAGAGCACAATCACATCCCAGAGGTGCGCAGGAGTGCAAAGAGCAAGCCCATACGAGGAATCGATCGATGGCTCACCGGGGTTGACGAATTCCGTTGAGGGATCGAGGTAGGGTTAGCGACCGGCTTCGAGGAAGAAGATGAAATTCCGGTCGATGAGGACGGCGATGTCGTCGAGGTGCTCTAGGGGTCGGACAAGGACGTCACGGCGAAGCTTTGGCGTGGCTAAACTCGAGCTAGGTGGAGGTGTAGCGACGGTGCGATGAGCTTCAAGCTCCGGCGTCCATGGCGGCCATGCGACGAGAGAGAGCGAGAGAGAACGAGCTGAGTGAGAAGGAGAGATAGAGGAGAGGCACGGTGGCTCGGTTGCGTGCTCCTCTAGTCGACTTGGGCGGCAGTCACGGCGGCATGCAAGCAAGCAAGCAGCTGGGTGGCGCCGCCGGGAAACGTCGGGAGAGGAAGAGAAAACAGAGCACTGGCTGACAAGTGAGACCCCCAGCTTTTCTTTTTTTTTTTTTTTTTTTTTTTAATATAAATTGCCACTCACTCTTGTATAACCAAATAAAATATTTTCTCTTTCCCCAAAAATCCTCCATTTTTGCAGGAATACAATTTAACAAGTGTAGAAGACATTATTGTTGAGCTTTTCTTTAGAACATAAGCCAAGTTGAATTTGAAATTTTAACAAGATTTTAAATTTTAAACTTGTATAATTTATTTAAGGTTCTTCCCAAAAGCAATTCATTCTGAATTTTTAACTATATTTTTATTTTACTTAGGTCTTTCACATAAAATTTTAACTGCACATAGTTCTGTTCAAAATTTTAACTTGCCTTCCAAATTTGATTTAAATTTGACTTCTGTTCATGTTTTTGAATACTTTTCATTGTATAATCACTTGAAATTTTTAACATGCCCATCTCAACATGATCATCTACCATGGATTAATTTGCAAGAGACACCTGGGTGTCACATGCTCCTCCACGATGCTGCGAGCTGCTCTCTCCGCGCTCCTGCCTCCGCGCTCCTGCCCTGAGTTGCGGTAGGGCGGACAGGACCATGGCGTCCCAAAACAGGGAGCACCGGCTTCGTTCTCGCGGACGAGCGCGGCGGCATCTTCTTGCGGTCGGAGCGGCGGCGGCGTCGGACGGAGACGAGCGGGCCGAGCATGATCCCACACGCGTCAGACGGAACGAGTGTCCATCGAAAGCATAGCAGGAGAGAGAGAGTCCAAATTTAGCTCGCCTCTCTCCTCACATCCATAAATGGCTCCTCCTTTGCATTGCCTGTTGGAGAAGGAATATGTAATGCAGTGGAGATTGTCATGCGTAAATGGCTTTGCCTGCTGCTGTTGAAGTCAGCCTAAGCCATCAATCCACGCAGGCCTCCTGCCCTCCTTCCAAGTCCCAACTCGGCAACTCCTCCCAAATCACTCCCTCGGTTTTTGCCATGGCGGCGGCGGCGCTGGACTCGTCATCCGCCAACACTGACCTCGGAGCCCCAGATCTCAAGCCTGCAGTCCTGTCTCTCCTCCGAACAGGGGCGTGGCCAACTCCCTTCTGTGGGCGCTACGTCCAACATGGGCACTCTCTGTTCAAGCGCACCCTCAGATCTGGCGGAGGCGAGGACAGAGAAGGGAGCTGTCGGATCTGATGGTGGTTGCCGCCTCTCGTCTCATCCTGCCTGCGCCATGGTCCTTCACATCACCCTAAGGTAATCTCCTGTCAAATCCTCCCCTGTATTGTGCAGTTGTGTTGCGAATCAATCTCAATTTTGGTGTTTTATCTGTACTTAGTCCCTCTAGGTTTCTTGCGTCTGAATGGAGTTCTTGACCTCGCAAAAGAAAAAAGAATGGAGTTCTTGAACAGGAGTTCTTGCGTCTGAATTGATTTTTTTAACGCTTGAGGGACATGGCTACAGGTAACCTCTATTTTCTCTTTTCCTCAAAAGTATTTACCTTGTTCGACATCAGTTACAGTAATTGTTGATTTGTGAATCTGTACCACTTTTAGAAGGACTAGGCGATGTATGAGTGTTTAATTAAACTTGAAACAATAGTTTCGCAGTGGAGCATTGAAGTCTTATGGCATGTTTCTGTACTGTTCTTTCTTTTGAAGGAGCTTGATGTCAGTTGGTGAATGGATTTTGGTACAGTGTGCGTGTTTCCATGGAAATGGATTGGATATCTTCATTTCTTTTTTTGTCACAATGGTGAAATTTAATCTTGAAATTATGTGCAGGTGCGGCAAGGCATCAAACCACCCTACCCTGATTGTGTTCCTTAGTGTCCCTAAGGTGTTTGAAGAAATGCAGGTAAGACTAATTTCTTACTGAATAATCTAGTTAGTAATACCAAACGAATTATGGCATCTGGTAGAATTGTTGTTAGAACATCTTTGTATGCTTGATTCTGTTATATAAAACATATATCATTCAATCTCCCTACAAATTTCTACTTGATCTTATTTCTGTACTTAAGCGAACTAAGTATGATTTCAGTTCTTGGGATATTCTAATCTCTTTTCGTTCTCTGTACTGAAGCTAGTCTCACTTGTATTAAATAAATATAACCACCATTCTACCAGAAGATTAGGATCTTAACTATGTTTATTAATTTTCTTTTCCCTGGCGAAACCTGTAGAATATTGTAGCATCTTTGCAACTATCTCTGGACATCAGCAATCATTACTCGCTGAGCATGTGACATTGCCATGACAAGTGACATTTCTGCAATTCCGTCAATCGATTTTCCTCATTTGATATGAGGTGTATATTTTAATTCTCATGGAAAATGCATTCTGTCCTGGTTTATTCAAGCTATCTGGATTTTTATTTGTAGACATGTACATGTCACTGACCAACCATTCCCGTATTTTCATGTAGGATCAACACACAGTGATCTAAAATTCATTTGCCCAAGCAGTTGAGGAACAGAATTTTATAACTCAAGTCACTCGGCATCAGTTGACCAAACAATGAAGAACAAGGATTTTTTTGGGAACAAAGATTAATGCCACATTGTGTTTTTGTCTGAACATTGTATATTTTGCATTTCAGCATGTACAGTTCCAAGATCTTAGTGACAGCTACAGCTACAATTTAGACATGTTAGGTTTTTTTGTTCTTTTTTTTTGTGTGTGGAATAATTGTATGAATCTGATTCCTTGTGGCCCTGTAACAGAAATATTTGTATGGAAATCAATATAGCTACGAGTCAAATTATTCTGGAGCATCTTCTGGAGTGAAAGTATTTTTGTTATAATACTTACTTTTGTTAGAAATAATGTCTAACAACCAATGCCATATGGTACAAAAATGTTCTGGACTGGTCGATTATACTAACGTATACAAGTGTTGTTGTTGCTTGGACTGTCTGTTGCAAGTTTGCAACGCTTATTTATGCTTGTTACCAACGCTTCTTTATACGTTGCAGAAGAACCTTGCAACGCCACCTCCAGCAACGGATGCAAAAAGCGTTGGTAAAGACCCTTGCAACAAAAAGGGTGTTTCTCTTGTAGTAGAATAAATAAACTAAATAGAAAAGAATTACTAAAGAAATAAATACAGATAAAACTAATTATATATTAAATAAAATAATATCTCGAAAGAGTAAGGATACAAAGAACTATACCGAACTCCGAGAAGACTCCGGAAGCCCGAGAGAGCTCTCACTCTACTCTACTCTACTCTAACTCCCAAAGCTACTACTAAACTAATGAACACTTAGATGAAGTGTGATGGTGCGAGTTGCTTCTGAGGCCCGGGGTCCATTTTATAGGTCTCCAGGCGGTGGAAGCACTGCTGCCGACTTTGGAGAGGCGGCGCCGCCAAAGCCGGCCGGCCGGCCTAGGGGGGGTGGCCGGCCGGCCGTCCCTTCTGTCGGTTGGCCACCGTCTTCTGCCTCGACGCTCCAGATCATCTCCTGATGGCGGTCCGAAGGTCGGCTCTCCTCGCTGGGGTCGGCAGAATTGAAGCGAGGGCCAAGTAAAGGCCCAAAAAGCCCACCTTCTAGAATGGCGGTGGAATTCTGCTGGGCTGGCCTTTAATTATGCGTTGTGTACCAGTTTCCAGCCCACTGGAGAAGCCTGGGCCTGCGGCCACCAGGTGGGGCCGGTCGGCCTATTGGGGCCGGCCTGCTAGGGAATTTCCCTGGCTGGGCCCACTTTCCTCCATTATTCACTCCTGCATCCAAATATTCACCAAAACCTGTGGAGTAGCATTATTCCTATCTACTATGCACAAAATCTTGGTGTTATGCATTTATTTACCGGTAGGGTGGCGGTCAAATCATGGTTTAACGACCGCCAACAGCGGGTTGGGAAACCATGTATCGGGTGTGTTTAGTTTGTTTGTGTGTTTTTATTTATGCATGTGTGCTAGTAGTCTATTTTATTATTTCGTAAGTTTGTTTCGTACGATACATCATCTTGTAGTCCGAGCTTTCAAATCCAACATGATGATGATCTTTATGCTTTATGAAAAATGATAAAAATGATACGTATGTATGTCTATCTTGGTAGTGTTAATGATAATCGAGCGATGTTGAGCACAAATAAAATTTTGAACTTTCACTATAATGTATTCGGCAAATACTTCACATGTGGCATAATTCATTTCAAAATTCCCATGCAAAATGTAACAATAAGATCAATTTGGATGACATGACTTAATACCTATTTCTTTATAAAATTCAAATGTTCTTATTGTGAGCTTTAGAATCACTCCGTATCATTCGATTACGCCTACCAATGCCAAATATATGCGACTCAAATTAAGCCTTTGATTAGTAGAGACTATGATTGATATTTGAGCTCGGTTAAGATTTAATTCTTCGGGTATGAGACTTGAAAATTGGCCATGTTTTTTGCGTATCGTGTTCATTTTCTAGCCTTATTTCCACTTAAGCTACGCAAATTACTGCATTGGAATCATGCATAATTCGCTGAGTATCCGATACTTGAGAACCAAATTTCTTGATTCAATACCAATCCTTGACCACATCCTACTGTATTCTGGCTACAAATCTGACACAACTGTTCAAATGAAAAATCTAGAGCGAGTCGGCAGGTACAGACCCTGTGCCGACCGGCACACAATTGTCCCGACCGGCACAGAGAAGAAAATAAAAAAAAGGAAAGGAAAAAAAAAGGAGAAAACCTTGCGCAATTTTGCTCGGGACTAGCAAAAATTTAAGTGTGGGGGGAAGAGTGAATTCCCTTGAATTTCTATCATCAAATAGTAGCCAAGAATTTCTTTTTCCAACCATATATACTATTCAAGATCAATCTTTGCTTTGTACATGTCCACTATTCTAAAGGTGTGAGTTTCTTTCTCAAAATTCAATTCCTAATGGCCATTTTGACAAGTCTCAGTAAAACCAATTAGAGTTATTTCTTAGCTTTGCAAGATGTTGTTGATTTATGTCTATTTTTCCTTGAATTTCCTCACCGAGCTACTCATACTGCCTTACACATAAATATCAATAAAGTAGATTTCAGGCGAGTGATCAAAGTTGAGTTGTTCATTTGATTGTTTGAGAAGGATGGTTCTTTTGCTCACAATGCTCTTTAGTGATTTACACAAGTGGAAAAGTCATGTTTATCAAGTTGAATATTTTCAAGATTTGCTTTGGGAAATACTCTTTCACGCTTAATACCTATATTTTAAACATATTTGCTGAATACTAAATTGATTTGACCTCACAATGACTAAATGCTCAGCTCGTGTAGATTTGAAATACTTTTATGATTGATGTGACTGTATGCAAGTTGATTTTTTATTCTGATTTTCCTCGGGACGAGTAAAGGTTTAAGTGTGGGGGAGCTGTTGGCGATTTCTAGTATAACCATTTTATATGCCAACTGCGCCTCATTTAGAGCATAAATGTCATCATTATAGGCCTTTAATGGGCTATGTGGAGCGGAGGCTTGTTTTGGCGAAGGGCAATAGTTGCGCCTTTTGCCTGACTGGGCCCCTTTGCGGGCCCAGCTCCGTGCTGCTCCTTCCCGCGTAGAATCCTTGAGCTTTTTGGCCGGTATTTGTACCAAGCGCATACACGGTATCGGGTACCTAGAAATTAGGTACCCGACAGTGGCCCCCGAGTCCCGACGAGAGTGCCGCGCTGTCGCCGGGGCTGGTACAGTTGCTTGTCATGGCCATTAACCACGCCGGGGGGTGCGCGCGAGCGCACCCGCCGGTGTAGCCCCCCGAGGCTGGGAGCTAGTAGAAGACTAGCTTCCAGGCTTTGCTCGGCTTTCTCAGCGTGCTGCCGCAGCGAGTCGGCATTGTCTAGCAGCAGCTGTGGTGACCGAGCCCCCGGCACCCTCTTGGGACCGTGGAGGGTGTGCGCTTGTCCCGCGGGCAAACTGATGCCCGCTGGACTTCTCCCTGACCTCGCCCGGAAGGCGCGGTGGTCGAAGTTTGCCATTCACGGGCGTACTGTGAGAGGATTCCGTCCTTCTTTTTCTTGTCGTGGAGCGTTGAACTTATCCGAACCGCGTCGTGTGGTGGGTCGGTGTTCTTTGGCTTCCGCTGCGCCGCCCCCGTCATGCGCCCGTTTCAGGCTCAGCCATGCGGCGCGCCTATAAATAGAGCCACGCCCTTGGCCTGACTTCTTCGAACTTGCCATATCTAAGCACCAGAAAGTTTGTTCACGCAGGGAGGCTCCAAGGAAGGAGGAGGAGGGAGTGTTGCACTCTCGTCCTCGGGCTTCGCGCCCTTTGCCTCCTCCTTCGCCAAGCGCTTGCCAAGATCTGGTCCCGGTGGTCGAAACGGTTCCGCTCGCGGTGGTGCTCCCGGTCCGGTCACCGAGAGCTCGATGCCCGAGTCGGAGAAGCCTGAGGTCATCGTCCTTTCCTCCAAAGAGGGAGAAGATGATGACCCGGGCCAGGCGAGCCGGTCCGGCCGTCGTCGTTCGGCCGTGCTCGCCGGCGCCGCCGCAGGTTCTCGTCCTGCTTTGGTGTTGCGCACTGAACCCGGAGACATTCCCGCGAGGATTATAGACGGGCTCCCGTCAACCCTCAGCGTCCTAGGAGTCGCTCCTGCGAGGATTACGTGGCCTTGGTTTGAGCACCGCCACGCTCGAGGTCGAGTCTTTGGCGCCGAAATACTGGTTCCATTCACCCCAAGGATTCCTACGCGAATGGAACCAGCATTGGCCTTTGTGCCGATGATGCTGGTACCATTGGCTCCTAGGAGTTTTTTGCTGCGAATGGGCCCAGCACGGCTTTCAGCCTAAGTATCCGGCCGCTTGTGGTCTTAGGCGTAGGGACTAATGTAACTTTCTTTCGTGTTAGCGGTCTCTCGATCGACCTTGTACGAAGAAAATCACTGAGTAAAAAGAGCTTATTTTGCAAGACTCATTCTCGTTTGTGTTGCGACCACGCTGTTGGTCTCTTTATGCGAATGCATGCCTTCGAGCCCCCGAGCGTTTCGGGGGTCCGGCCGAAAGCCGTTTCGACTTTGTTCGTTTCTTCTCCTTCCGCATCCTGTCGGCAGGATGGAGGAGTAGGGCCGTCCGCACCATTCCTCGATGGTTCGATGGGCGGTGCCAGTCGAGTTACAAACGGGTTTGTTCGAGTGCCGCCCCGGTTTTGCCCTTAGCGGGGACCCGGTTGAGACCTGCTGGGGTCGGTGCCATATGATCCAGGAGACTGTCCCATTTAGTTTCCGAGCCCGTTCGACCGGTCCCGGCGGCTCGACGCCAGCTCGCTTTGAGCAAACCATGGGCTTATTTCGTCCTCGACTCGGACGTAGTCGATAGGGGCCCACACGCTTCGCGCATATGGGTACTGGCCGCTGGTGCCCCCCTTTGATTACCCCTTACTCTTGTTTGGCCCTGAGCGGCCGTTCGAACCCAACGTTGGGCCGGCCTGCGAACTCTTGGGCCGAGAATGGGCCGTCGGAGCGTTGATAGCTCCTAGCCACTTTACCTGGAGGCCCAAGTCGGCTTCCCTACCGACTTGGCCTGTGTGGCGACGGACGCGAGGCATTGCGTCGCTTCGTTGGTGCGGATCTAGAGGCGCGACATTTGGGGTGAGACGAATTGATGTTGCGTGCGTTTTCTCCACCTACACACGTTAGGGCAGAAAAAACGAAGGGGACGCGAGGCTCTAAGGCGGGAAACGGCACCGCGTCGGTTCGGCGCATATAAAAAGGCCATACCTATCCGGGAAGTTTTCTCGCCTCTTTCGTCGCTTGTCACTGTTGGTCCTTCTTCTCCCCTTGCAATCGTCTTCTATTCCTCTCGCTCCGTGCCGTTCTTCACCTCGTTCGCCACCATTCGCCGCCCAATCCACCATCGTTGCCGGTCGGTTCGAGCCCGACGTCGTCCGCGACCCCTCATCCCGCTAGATCTGATAGCGGAAGGGGGAGAGGAGTGCCGGAGTCGGTGGTGACGCCAGAGTTGCTGCGGGGGCTGGTCGCGAAGGTCTCCTTCGCCCGCTCTCCAACGCGACAGAGTGGATGGTCCCGTTGGACCGGTCGCCTTCCCCGCCGGACGACTACGTCGTCTCCTTCTTCCACTTCCACTCCCGCGGATTCGGGATGCGGGCGCACCCCTTCTTCCGCGGGCTTCTGCGCTACTACGGGATCGAGCATCAACACCCCTCAATCCCAATTCGATCGGCCACATCGCCGGCTTCATCACGCTGTGCGAGGCCTACCTCGGCATCCCTCCACACTTCGGCCTGTGGAGGTACTTCTTCAAGGCGTCGCTCCAACCCGTGCGCGGGCGAGTTCCGCTTATGGACTCCGCGAGCCTGCGCCTCCGCGTGGAGCGGGCGTCCGGCTTACATCGCCTCGGCGCACACCTCCTCCAACTCGGGTTGGCACGACCGGTGGTTCTACCTGAAGAACGAACGCATCGGCCGGCTACCCGCGTTCACCAACGCCCGGTTGTCTGGGCCCCCCGATTGCAGGCACTGGGGTTTGGGGCGAAGGAGACAGCGGCGATCCAGCCCTTTATTGACGCCGTGGCGGTGCTGCGCGACCGTGGAGTGTCGCTGGTCGGCGTCACCGGACACTTCCACTGCATCCACTGCTGCGGCTGATGCGCCGAGCGCTCCCCATGTGAGGAATGACACCGGATGCCGACTTCAGGGGGACGGTGATGGTGATCGGCGAGCCGTTGAGCCACCGTGAGATCGGGGCACGGCTGTCGGAAGCGGCCGGCAAGTCCGCCCTGCACTTCGTCGACAACGAGTTTCAAGTGGCCCATCGCGGATCACCCCGTCGCGCTGACGCAAGCCGACGCGATTCACTTCGTAAGCCTCCTCGTCGCACTCACTGGTTCATTAGCATTGCTGGTTTATGGGGGACGCTTTTTGTATCTTTACCTCTCCCTTCGGGTGCAGCCGGAATTGGTCGTTCGGCGTTCCGCCGCCCACTTGCCCGAGACGCGGACCGGAGAGCGATGAACCGCGCCCAGGCCGAGAAGGCGAAACGGCGGAAGGATCGCCGCAAAGCCCGAAAGGACGCCCACGAGGCGAAGAGGTCGGAACGTGCGCGGCGTCGCCGAGGCGGCGAGGCGGTCGACACCGAGTCCGAGTTCGACACGGACTCGGCACTAGACCGCAGCAGCGAGGACGCCAGCGACGGCAGTCGCCATGACGACGCATGGGATCGACGACGTCATCCCCGACGAGGACGGCGTGCAGGCGGCTCTGGCAGGTCACGTCGTCGCCGAGAGCCAGGGGCCTCCATCGAGTGGCCCCGGTGAGGTGGTCACGGTTGCCACGACGTCGACGGCGTCCGCGGGGAGCCGCGACGTCTGTTGGCGTTTCTTACGCAAAAAGATTTCATTCAATTTCCGCAAGCGCTCGGAACACCATTGTAGCATTTCACCCGGGAGTAGTCCAAGGTTAACGTATTTATATTTTCCTCAGGGAAGCAGGGCTAAGAATATCATGAATTAACAAGAAACATCTATTATTTATAACTTGCAAACTAGACCAAAGCAGGGATACATATATGATATGTGTGTGGCACTCAGGAGAAAATCCATCGATATAGTTAACAAGGAGTTAGCGTTTAGTTTGGGAGAAAAACAACGAGCAAGGTATCAATTAGCCTAGGGGTTAGCATTTAGGATTTCCTGATAGTCTACAATTATTTACTTAAGCTTTCCATTACAGATACGTTCCTGCATATCGGAGCACGGATGTGCTAGGTCTGCTGGAAGCAACCTAGGGAACCACCCGCTATAAATAAGACCCTGCTGGGTCCAACCCGGACGTGGTGGATTACAGAGACCGGTGTAGCTGTCACATACACTCGCGGCTACCATCCTCCGTGGGGTTTGGTGCAAACTCACGTCAAGAATAATTCCTTGAACCATACAAGCAATCATCCTAAATAATTTGCCCTAAGCTTTTGGGGCAAACCACCCATTATAGTAAATCCGAATAAATTACTTTGCGTATAGACCAGCGGGTAATCTATCCTTATCTACCATTGCATGGACGCGGAACCAACACACCGAATTTCTCTATAATAATTACTTAAATAAATAGATGTCTAAAAAGGAAAACTAAATTAATAAATAAGAAAATAAATAAGAAAATAATTATATTAAAGAATATATAAAAGAAAGATACAAGAGAGCTTTACCCAAACTCCGAAGAGAACTCCGGAACTCCGAGCGAAGCTCTCACTTCTACTCTAACTCTCCCATGACTAAAATACTAATCCTATTCTAAACTACAAGTGGAATGATCTTCCATGAGCCGAGCGTGGCCCTACTTTGGGTCTTCTCTTCTCAAGTGTGATGGTGCAGGTTGGAGTGAGGGAGGGGTCCTTTATTTATAGTGAAGTTGCCTTGGGAGAGTGGAGAAGGTCTTGGAGCATTTCGTGGAATATTCCCTTCTTGCCGACGTCTCCTGGCTTGGCCGGTGGCGTCAGTGGCTTGTGACGACTATGGAACCGACTGAGAAAGATTGAGGCGGTTGGAGATTGGCTTGGGCCGGCCGGCCTAGTGTTTGGGCCGGCCGCCACTTTTTCCTGATTTTTCTCCAATCTTGTGCGAGGCTTAACTCCTGCTCCGAACTCCGAATTGGGTGATCCAAAAACCCATTTTGACTATCTCGACGAGGGCTTTGACATGGTGGGATCAAATTTGTGATTTGAATAATTATTCTTTGATGTCCATGTTATTCCTTGTTTCTTGCTTTGAATGTCGTCGAGATGTCTGAGCAGGACTTTGTTTTCTTGTGCCTTTTGGTATTTGCTTTTTATCCATAAGTATAAGCACAATTGCACCAATATTCCTATGTACCTTGCAAAACAAGATCTCATCCAAAACTTGTGGAACTTTATTAGTTTAAATGCAAGAAATATTTGTGCATACCTTTTATTCGCCGATAAATTGACGGTCTTTTATAATTTACTGGCCGTCAACACCTCTCCAAGCTTAAACTTTGCTCGTCCCGAGCAAGACTCAAAACTTAAGTATCGGCGGATCAGTAGTTGCTACAATGTTAGTACCCTGCAGGTATCAAATATGCAACGACATACTCCAGGATAACAAAGTAATCTATAAACCAGCACAATCTATTTACCAGGTACTACATACACTTAGTGGGGCTTATAGGTTACGTTGTCATTGACATTGAAAAGCAGAACGGTCATCTTAGGTTTTTGTCAAATAATTCATGCAGTAACAAATCCAGAACTTTTGTTTGCCGCACAGAAATAAATACTTCTTTAAGAGCTGGCACTTCCCTTTTTGTCTCCTCTTTTGATGAGGCTATTCCCTACAGGATGTCACTCCGAACCTATTGCTACACAAGAGGTATGTTCTGGTGGAGCTTGGTCGGGGTATGCATACCTTTCATACACATTTTCGTAAGGCTAAAAGATGATCTAGAGAAACTTAGCAACTCCTCAAGTCAGTCATATGGAAAGATGATAGCCAGCGGGGAAGAGAAATCACTCATAAAATTTTCAGTCTTCGTTGCTCAAGAAAAATTTTGATAG